>AWOL01S0038916.1:0-31192 GCA_000715115.1 Nicotiana otophora
ATATTTGTGTCAGATTCCCATAATATTTTGTGTTTCAATTGCTCTAAGCCTACATGTAGTCCTTACATATACTTCAAGCCTAGTGGAAAATAAATTGGATTAATTATTTAAGTCCAGTATATATGTGATGGGTTAGTCCATTTAATTGGGCTAAAAGTTTAATGATGAGCCCATGTTTTAGCCCGATACATAGCTATTAGTTCATCATAAAGCCCAGACTCATACCACGTGTCAAGTGATGTATCAATCCAAGACAAATAGATGAGCCAATCAAATCATGCCATGTATCAAGAAAGGGTGACATACCAGGTCAAATCAACAACCAATGGAGTTGTGCCAAGTGTCTAGAAGGTATTGTTCAGTTCAAACGGACCAATCAAATCGTAGAGCCACACCACTCCCTACAACTACAAATAAAGGTCTTCATAAAGTTAAATAACACCACAAGTGAGAACAAGAAGCAAGCAGAGAGCTCGTAGATCAAAAGCTGCAAATTTCTCTACAAGCTACAAGTTCAAGCAATCAAGCTACAAGTGCAAGTTCAAGTTCAAGATCAAGAACAGAGGCAAATCAAATAACAACGAGTTCAAGATCAAATTAATTATTCGTGGCAAATAATTCGATCAAGTTCAAGATGGAGATTGAAGACCAAGCTTTACAAGTCCTTGAATCAAATCAAAATTCTTTGAACTCGATTTGACTATGAATTTTGATAGCAAATCAGTCCAAATCACATCCAATCAATCACAAATTTTATATATTGCCTCATCTATATATTTTCAATTAATTTTAATTATACCCATTGAAAAAGATCCTTTTTGCTTATATATTAGGAATTTTATATATTTTTATTTTTGTATTTAATTACCTTATTTGCTACCTCATGCATAAAATTTCCTTTTCGTCGTGCATATGGTCTTTCTAATCATGCTTAAAATATAGAAGGAGATATGTGTGTGTTATCATTATTAGAGAGAAAGAACCTTATTTATTTGGGTTTTCAATTTTTATATGTGCTTGACTAGTTTTAGTAAGTCTATGATTAATGGCTAGAGGTTGGTATGTTGGAACATATTTGAGATATTTGTGTCAGATTCCCATAATTTTGTGTGTTTCAATTGCTCTAAGCCTACATGTAGTCCTTACATATACTTCAAACCTAGTGGCTACTAAATTGGATTAATTATTTAAGTCCAGTATATATGTGATGGGTTAGTCCATTTAATTGGGCTACAAGTTAAATGATGAGCCCATTCTTTAGCCCGATACAGAGCTATTAGTTCATCTTAAAGCCCAGACTCATGCCACGTGTCAAGTGATGTGGCAATCCAAGCCAAATAGATGAGCCAATGAAATCAAGCCATGTATCAAGAAAGGGTGACATACCAGGTCAAATCAACAACCAATGGAGTTGTGCCAAGTGTCTAGAAGGTATTGTTCAGTTCAAACGGACCAATCAAATCGTAGAGCCACACCACTCCCTACAACTACAAATAAAGGTCTTCATAAAGTTAAATAACACCACAAGTGAGAACAAGAAGCAAGCAGAGAGCTCGTAGATCAAAAGCTGCAAATTTCTCTACAAGCTACAAGTTCAAGCAATCAAGCTACAAGTGCAAGTTCAAGTTCAAGATCAAGAACAGAGGCAAATCAAATAACAACGAGTTCAAGATCAAATTAATTATTCGTGGCAAATAATTCGATCAAGTTCAAGATGGAGATTGAAGACCAAGCTTTACAAGTCCTTGAATCAAATCAAAATTCTTTGAACTCGATTTGACTATGAATTTTGATAGCAAATCAGTCCAAATCACATCCAATCAATCACAAATTTTATATATTGCCTCATCTATATATTTTCAATTAATTTTAATTATACCCATTGAAAAAGATCCTTTTTGCTTATATATTAGGAATTTTATATATTTTTATTTTTGTATTTAATTACCTTATTTGCTACCTCATGCATAAAATTTCCTTTTCGTCGTGCATATGGTCTTTCTAATCATGCTTAAAATATAGAAGGAGATATGTGTGTGTTATCATTATTAGAGAGAAAGAACCTTATTTATTTGGGTTTTCAATTTTTATATGTGCTTGACTAGTTTTAGTAAGTCTATGATTAATGGCTAGAGGTTGGTATGTTGGAACATATTTGAGATATTTGTGTCAGATTCCCATAATTTTGTGTGTTTCAATTGCTCTAAGCCTACATGTAGTCCTTACATATACTTCAAACCTAGTGGCTACTAAATTGGATTAATTATTTAAGTCCAGTATATATGTGATGGGTTAGTCCATTTAATTGGGCTACAAGTTAAATGATGAGCCCATTCTTTAGCCCGATACAGAGCTATTAGTTCATCTTAAAGCCCAGACTCATGCCACGTGTCAAGTGATGTGGCAATCCAAGCCAAATAGATGAGCCAATGAAATCAAGCCATGTATCAAGAAAGGGTGACATACCAGGTCAAATCAACAACCAATGGAGTTGTGCCAAGTGTCTAGAAGGTATTGTTCAGTTCAAACGGACCAATCAAATCGTAGAGCCACACCACTCCCTACAACTACAAATAAAGGTCTTCATAAAGTTAAATAACACCGCAAGTGAGAACAAGAAGCAAGCAGAGAGCTCGTGGATCAAAAGCTGCAGATTTCTCTACAAGCTACAAGATCAAGCACTCAAGCAATCAAGCTACCAGTTCAAGTTCAAGTTCAAGATCAAGAACAAAGGCAAATCAAATACCAACGAGTTCAAGATCAAATTAATTGTTCGTGGCGAATAATTCGATCAAGTTCAAGACGGAGATTCAAAACCAAGCTTTACAAGCCCTTGAATCAAATCAAAATTCTTTGAACTCGATTAGACTATGAATTTTGATACCAAATCAGTCCAAATCACATCCAATCAATCACAAATTTTATATATTGACTCATCTATATATTTTCAATTAATTTTAATCATACCCATTGAAAACGATCCTTTTTCTTATATATTAGGAATTATATATATTTTTAATTTTGTATTTAATTACCTTATTTGCTACCTCATGCATAAAATTTCCTTTTCGTCGTGCATATGGTATTTCTAATCACGCTTAAAATATAGAAGGAGATATGTGTGTGTGATCATTCTTAGAGAGAAAGAACCTTATTTATTTGGGTTTTCAATTTTTATATGTGCTCGGCTAGTTTTAGTAAGTTTATGATTAATGGCTAGAGGTTGGTATGTTGGAACATATTTGAGATATTTGTGTAAGATTCCCATAATATTTTGTGTTTCAATTGCTCTAAGCCTACATGTAGTCCTTATATATACTTCAAGCCTAGTGGCTAATAAATTGGATTAATTATTTAAGTCCAGTATATATGTGATGGGTTAGTCCATTTAATTGGGCTACAAGTTAAATGATGAGCCCATTTGTAGCCCGATACATAGCTATTAGTTCATCTTAAAGCCGAGACTCATGCCACGTGTCAAGAGATGTGGCAATCCAAGTCAAATATATGAGCCAATTAACTCATGCCATGTATGAAGAAAGGGTGACATACCAGGTCAAATCAACAACCAATGGAGTTGTGCCAAGTGTCTAGAAGGTATTGTTTAGTTCAAATGGACCAATCAAATCGTAGAGCCACACCACTCCCTACAACTACAAATAAAAGTCTTCATAAAGTTAAATAACACCACAAGTGCGAACAAGAAGCAAGCAGATTGCTCGTGGATCAAAAGCTGCAGATTTCTCTACAAGCTATAAGTTCAAGCACTCAAGCAATCAAGCAACAAGTTCAAGTTCAAGTTCAAGATCAAGAACGAAGGCAAATCAAATACCAACGAGTTCAAGATCAAATTAATTGTTCGTGGCGAATAATTCGATCATGTTCAAACCGGAGATTTAAGACCAAGCTTTACAAGCCCTTGAATCAAATCAAAATTAAGCTCATCAAGATAAATTTATATTCTTGAAGTATCAAAAAAATACTATAGAGATTGTAACACTCATTATTCATTGAAATAAAATTCTACATTTGTTACGAAATTTTACTTTCTAGTCTTGATTATTTATTTTTCTCGATGCAAATATTTATTGCCTTCAATTACCATGGAACTACACGCACTGGTGTAGGGACACATTCCAAGGCTAAACCGAGGTTTGTGGGATAAAGCCCCTCCATTGTAAGGAAAAATGATAATTAATGTAATGAGGTAAATCAACTCGTACGATATTACGGGAAGCCGCCGAGACAAGTAGGGTCAAATTCTTATTGCTAGGTTGATCACCTAGTATTGTTCTATTATGTTGATGTCACTATAGTGCTCCCGGTTAAAGTTAAATCTCACTTTATTTTATTAACGCTTGATTCTAAATGAAGACTTTAAAATATGTTTCATATTATTGCCTTTTTTCATTTTCCAAATTATTAATTGATATAAATATTTACTTCTTATATTAATTGTTATGCATATCTAAAATTTCTATAATCTTGTCCTACATTCTTTATTTGGGAAACCAATTTATGATTCATACTAGGCATGTGGAACATAGGCCCGTTAGCAAAATTTCAATTTATCTGTTTCAGGGACTAGAAGTAAGAAACTTGAGCGTCGTGTATAAGATTGCTTCACATCTCCTGTTGTTACTTTTTGGTGAGACTCCACACTTATACTCGTGGAAGACTTTATTACTATTCTTTTGAGTCTCTGAGGTGTGCCTCATATGACTATTTCGCTCTGTGTCATAGAAATTCCATAGACAATAATAGTATTTATTTTTGGGTTGTAATTCTGTGGTTACCAATATGGAATGAATGAAACTCTTTACCTATAACAACCCGGCCGGTCATTTCAAGTTTTAGCATTTTCGTTCAGTGGTGTGAGACTTTGATTAGCTTCATATGTGTAATATGACATGGCTGTGTGGTTGGGTTTGATTTTTGAGAGGTTCAGAGTTCATTTGGAAGAGTGATTCTCAATTTTGAAGCTTAAGCTGAAAGATTGATCAAGGTGTGGCTTTTCAGTATATAATCTTATCGGGATTTAATGGTTTTAATAGGTTCGTATGGTAATTTTGGACTTGGGTGTACGTTCGGATTCAAATTTTGGATGTTCCTAAAAGGTTTTGGCTCTATTTGTGTAAAGTTGACAATTTGATAAATTGGAGAGTTCATAGGTTTCACCGGGAGTTGACTTGAGTGCTATCAGGCTCCTACTGTGATTTTGAGACTTTGAATATGTTCATTTGGTTGATTGAAACTTTTATGCAAGGTTTGGTTGTAATTCAGAATGTCTAGGTGTGATTCGGATACGTTCGGCGAAGTTGGAATGTTTGAAAGTTAAGATAATAATTTGATATTTAAATCTTAATTTTGATGTTATTTGTTTGTGTTTCGAGCCTTTGGATAAATTTGGATAATGTATTTGGACTGGTTCGTATGATTGGACATGATCCCAAGGGGCTCGGGTGATTTTTGGGGTAGTTTCAGACATTTTCGGATGAGTTTGCATTGAAGGTTTTCTGATGCCTCTGATATGCTTTGCAATTGCGAGGGATGATCGCGTTCGTGTAGTGTGTGTGTGGAGATAGAGGGCTTTTTGATACACATTTGGGAGGGGGGGGGGGGGGAGGGAGATATAGTTGAATCGAACTTTTATGAAAATTTTGGAGTTAATCTGAAGTGTCTAAGTGTAATTCAGAGACTCTTTTGAAAGAATGAAAATTTAATCACTTAAGAAAAATTCTATTCGATTTGAACCTCGATTCTTTGTTGTGATATTTTCTTAGGTATTTTGAGCCTTTGTACAAGTCCATATAGGTTATTTGGACTTATAGGAATGATTGGATAAAGTCTCAAGGAGCTCGGGTGGGTTTTAGCGCATTTGGAGCAAGTTTTGAAAGATTTGAAATGCTGAAAATTTGATTTTCTACATTTAACCTAATTTCGGTAGAGTTGTGTTCAAAATCTATAAGCAATTGGGTGAATATTCCATGATAAAAGTTGTATCTCTTTGAATCTAATTTCTAGAAATTCAAATTGTTCATCATTACGACATCTGTACAAAATGTTATGGCTGTTTTAGTAAAGGAAGAGCAACACTTTCAATTCTTAGAAAAATTTCTGCACTTGAATATTTAATCCCATTTAGTACTTGGATGTTATTATTATCATTTTGGGAGCTAGTGTCATGACCTAAAATTCCGCCTTAGGCATCGTGATGGCATCTAGTATCTAAAACTAGGTAAGACGATTACTTACAACAATTAAGCCAGTTTAACAATGATATTTTAAAACAGAGTTTAATAAAAAAATGAAATAAGGTGAACAAGCCTACGCGGCAATAATCACAATAATCTCCCAAGACTAGGTAATACAGAGTCAGGAGCTCTAGCTGAATACATAGAAAGGTCTCAAAAATCAAAATACAATATTGTTCAGATAACAAACTGACAGTACAATAAAACGAAAAGGACTCCAAGAGACTGAGACGACCAAGCAGCTCTACCTTGAATCCTCGCGATCAAGAAGCTAACTCTGCCTGAGGCCGATTTGTCCAATACCTGGATCTACACAAAAATATGTAGAAGTATGGTATGAGTACACCACGGTCGGTACCTAGTAAGTATCAAGACTAACTTCGGTGGAGTAGTGGTAAGGTACAAGTCAAGAAACCTACTAGTCAAAATAACATGTGCAGTATAGAAGTATAAAGCTAATAATGAAAGAAGGAATCAGTAAGTGGAAACAAGAATCAACATGTGATATAAACAGTAAAGTAATAAGAACACCGTTAATGTACAAGTGAAACCAAATGAAGAAAACAAATGACAATCAATTAATCAAACCGTTCTAACACAAGTCTCAAAATGAAATTACTCTGAGATTCCTCATCTCATAATCACAAGTCATGAGTCCCAAATCACGAATCATACACTCATGGCATCTAGTGCCCACATTTTTAATCACCACCGCATAGACAATTCACATGCCAATATCTCAATCCGTCCGGCATGGTCACAGAATCACAATCATAATTCGTCCGATGTGGTCATAGGCCCAATATCACGATCCACCCGGCATGGACACAAGACCACTATCACAATCCGACCAGCATGGTTACATGCTCAATATTATAATGAAAGCAGATAATACAAGAATACATGGACATGATCAATATATGTCTAGTTTCATACTCCTGAACCGGTGTAAGTGACATGCTATGGTGTATGCTTGTGCGAGTGTACTATAATAATCCAAGTCAACAAGTAAAATCAAATACATCGAGTAGATCATTGAAAGTAACACAATAAGTCACGTAAGGTGTCACGCCCCAAAACCGAGGAGTGTGACCGGCACTCAACCGAGTGAACCCGGCCGAGCAAGCCTATTAGATTTTCTTCTACCCAAAACGCGTTCATGAATAAATAGAATATATAAATTTTCGTTAATCAAATAATAAAGTGATCATGTCTGCAGTACCAATTTCTTACCGTTAGTTACTTCATTTTAAAGTTTCAATTCCACACACATTTTTCATAATCTGAAATGGAAATAGTAATTCAAACACAACACAATGAGTTTGACTTCCCCAGCACCAATATATAACACACACTATGCCTACGGAGCCTCTATAGATAAAGAAGAGTACAATGATAATGTTGGCAACAAGGCCCCGGCTATACCTCAAATAGAATACACAAAGTACAAAAGATTAATGACCCCGGGATGTAGTGGGGCTCACCAAGTCAGCTAGGAAGAAGGTGTACTGCTATCACTGATCAATATCTCCTGCTGTGGAACCACCTGCATCCATTTAAAGATGCAGTGCCCCCGGCAAAAGGGACATTAGTACTGTCGAATAGCACTAGTATGTATAACTAAACACCCTCTCAATAGAATGACAAATAATACAAACAAGATTATCATAATATCAATGAAAGCCTTAATCAACATCAAACCTCAATTTAGGATAAAGACAGTGTTCAAATAATTCCCATATCTCACATTGGGAGATTTTTAGTATCGATATACCATTGTCCACAATACCATTATTCACAATACCAGTACCACCGTACTCTCAGCATGGAATCCGATCATGACCCGATCGGCTAGACTATCTCATTGGAGACATCAACCACAATTACTTTCAATATTAATACCACCATCTTTAACATGGAGTCCGATCACGACCCGATCGTCTAGGCTATCCATTAGGGACATCGACCACAATCACCAATTCAATTACAATTTCCAGCACAATCACCACCATGTGTGCGGCATGGTGTCCGATCATGACCCGATCGGCTAGGCTGTTTTATTTGAGACATTAACCTTTTTATATCAATCATCGTATTTCATACTTCTTTTAAATCATTACATTTCATTTGCACTAATGGCCATAATTATATAATCATTCTTGGAACGTTGGCTGTATTTAGTATTTCATTCTCACCTTTTCACTTTCAAACATCAACATCATCATTACCAACAACAACAATTCAATTCAAGGTGTGTAGTACACATGTGAGAAATTAAGAGTCTAAAGCACATAGAGATACTTCATAAAATTTGGCATAATAGCCTTCGTTTGAACTTGACTTGAAGTCGAAACATTATTAATGCACGGCTCATACTTGAACACATCCTCAATTGATAACATAATATAGCATGAATAAAGCATTTAGGATACTTATTGAACATATAACTCTCAACCCAATTTTACTCGGAATAGCCACTTTTATAATGAACCACTCGGGACTTAAATAATTTACATGAATATCGTGGGATTCAATTCTAAGAGAAGAGTTTAGCCAACATACCTCAATCGAGCTTCCTTAACTCTAAAGTATTTCGGAATTCTTAGCAACTTCAATCTCTAGGATGAAAACCTAGTGAGTTTCCCTTCTTAATCTTCCAAATTTTGAGCAAGAATTGAAGAATAATTATTGAGGAACACCTTCTCACTCTAGGGCACTCTCTCTCACTCTAAAATGTCAGATTTTAGCTCAAAATGGCCCAAAGCGTGTATTTAACGAGGTAGGGTCGGGTTTTAAAAACCCAAAAATGGAGCTCCAGAACAAGGTCTGCGATCGCATAATCAATATGTGGACCGTATATCGGTTGCATAATTGGTGTCCACAATAGGCAAAAATCTGTTTGTGTCTGCGGTCACTATACGGCCCACAGACCAGTTTTGCGGTCACAAAATGAACAGCAGAACATTTCTGCAGTCACATAGTCGACCGCAGAATGGAATCCAAATGACCCTCTCCTGCCTCACCTCTGCGGCCATTATGCGTCCTGCAGAGTGATTCTATGGTCGCATAATGGACCGCAAAAATGTTTTTCGCTGCCAAAAGTTTTCCTTTACTTTCCGGTGCATTATTCAACCCAAAAAGCCCCCAGGCCATCACATATCATCCCTGACATAGCCACCCTTATCTCTCCATATTAATAACATCATAATAGCCACCCTTATTGATCCACCTAGACATTTAACATAATAGTCACCCGTATCACTCTGCCCAGACAATATTATTAGCCACTTATATCGCTCTGATAGCCACCCGTATCACTACGCATAACAATCATCAATAGTGAGATGCCACCTTTATGCTCCGCATAACGACAACAGTGAGATGCCACCCTTATGCTCCACATAACAACAATCAACTTACAACAAATTCACATGTGCTAACATTACAACAACACGACATATCAACTCGTACCCCAAGTGCCCATAGGCCACAACCTCTTAAAAATAACAATACCAATATCACTATAACTAATAGCCCACGGCTCAAACATGATGTGTACGAAATCTCTATATCAACAAAATGAATGGGGAAAGTAACTCAACAAATGAACAATATCCCATTAAACAACAACGTCAACAAAAATAGGTTAATGACTTTCAATAACTTCAACTTCAATTAATTGCTTAAGAATAAATTCAATAATGAAGGTATTTCCATGAAATGACAAACTTCGAATTCTAGTACATGACATAAACTAACAATAAAGAGATGGCATGAAACAACAACTACGTCTAAATGCATCAGAATAACTCGGCAACGATAGAATAACATGTAACAATAATTTCAATTAATAATAATTCAACAATAAAGGAAGTCACATATAATAAACGAGGTAACAACTTCAAATAAAACATATAAGAGTAAACTTGACAAGTAAAAGATATGACATGTGCTAACAACTTCAAATAAAGCATGTGAGGAAAACTTGAAAAATAAAAGATATAACATGTTCTTACAACTTCAAATAAATACATGAAAGAATCCTAAGAGTCTAAACTGATCAATTTTCATATATAAGTCTGAGTATGCACTCATCACCTCGCGTACACATCTTTCACATAATTCAAATAATACAATAAATCCTAAATCCTAAGGGGTAGTTCTCCCACACAAAGTTAGGCAAGATACTTACCTTAAAGAATCTAAATCAATACTCTAAAATGACTTTCTCGTGTATTATAATATCGAGGTTTCCAGGTACCGAGAGGTCTAGTTAAGAGAGCAAAGAAGAGTTTGAGACAACGTGATATCTTACTTGAGGTTCTAAAATAATATAAGGAAATCTGTGGTGCTAGCAAGTTAAAGGAAGGATGCGAGTAGTATAAATAGATATGTGTAGGTCGTAAGCTTAAGTATGGTAGAGCAACAAGGTTTTAGGTAGACATGAGTAAGGATAAGAAAAGGTGAGCGAGAAGGTGACGAGAATAGGTAAGGCCTAAGTATTAAGTCCATCAAAATAAGAGAGCTTATGGTTCCTGTAAGTTATAAAAATCTCTATATGACTTGAATGAACTCGAAGGAGTTTAAGACTAGGAGAACTTAGAAGAGATGGAATTCTACCCTGGTAGTAGAATAAGGGTGTAATTGTGATAAATGATAAGCGGATGACATTTAGGCCTTCAATTAAGTATTGATTTAAAGAGAAGGGATTTCATGAATTGCATGGGATTAGAATACCCTCTTAAGATGAATCATGTTGGGATGCTATGAAATATGGTTATTGAAGTATAGTATCATCTCTAGGTGGATCAGGCAAATAACTTCAGATGTTCCCCGATGAGACATGAGCCCTAACGATAATGTATTATGTAAGAGGCTTCAAGTTATCAGTGGTACATTACAGATCAACATGAAGGTGAATCACTAATAGCTGGATAGAAGTTACAAAGTATGAGATGAGGTTAGGTTGTCATTCTTAAGATGAACAATAATGAGGAAGCATTAAAGGACTAAGATTTATACATATAGGATAAGCAACGAGAGAGTAACCTAGAGTTGGGTAGTAAACCTCGGTAATAACAAACTGAAGTAAGTGTTATGGTATAGTATGACCTACCTAAATGTCGTAAATCCATAAGAATAGATAACCGAGGCTATGAAACAAAATATAGCAGCAGTCGTAAGTTTGACAAAGTATAGAGCGAAGCACTTTAGTACACCTATAGATGCCCAGAGGGATAACTTGTCATAGTAATGTATATATTCACAAAGTAAGGCCTAGATATTGGCTAAAAGCCGGAGGAAAAAGGATAGAAGAGTTGCATAGGCATGCATACAAGGACAGAGTCGTACAGGCAGCATGACAGAAGGTAGCGATAGTTGCGAGATTGGAAGAATTTTGACCACAAGTCGTGGTGTTGAGAAAGAGGCCTAAAGGGTTGAATGCCCTAGCCTTTGGATTTATTCATAGAACAGTTGCCTAGATGGAAAGGACAATATTGAAGTATTCGTAAGATCTATGGGTTATGAAACTGATAAGCGCATCAGTCAACATTCGAGGATGAATGTTCCAAAGGGAGGAATGATGTTACACCCCATGTTTTCGTACGTAAAAGTATGTCCCAAGTCAATTAATGTAAGCTGAGAAATGAGATCATCTTTTAAAGTACATAAAGTAAGTTAATCATGTTAACTTGGAGGTTACAAATATTTAGGATCATGAATAACAAGTGCCAAGAGGGTTGGAAGGCTTAGAAGCTAAACAAATTGAAGAAAATAAGTTTTGTCGGAAGTCGATAAGTTGGGAATGTTATAACATGTACTTTTGGGGTGAGACTAGGGTGATTAAAATGATAAGGAGGTTATATTATTAGTGACGTTAGTCGTATGATAGTCGTGTGTTATGTTTTATAGTCAAGTGAGTTATGGAACAAAAGTTGGCAAAGTTCATCACAAGTTAGATTCATAAATGTGTTGAACAAGGTCCAACGTAGCTGAGCTTTTCTCCCATTATACTTGGAATTACTAGATGAGCCACCTACAAAACTGAAGCTATACGTGTTTAGTTTCTAAATTATTAAACCATTTATAAATACGACATTGGAATAGAGAGATATTCACGTTTTTGCAAGACTGCGCAGGAAGCCCCTATGGGACCCACTTGGTCGGTGACCGACCTTTACTTGTTTTTATCTCGTTTTTGGGATGAGCTTTGCTCATTTTTTGACCTCCTTCCATCCTCACACTCTACAAACTCTCCCAAACAGTTCCTCCAAGGATCCAAACAAATTTCAAATAAATACACCATAATCCAACATCAAAGTTAGCCAAAGGTGAAGAATAACCCCTCTATGGTGTTGTGATGTGAATAAGGATGCTGCTGAGCTACGTTAAGCTTAGTATTCGAATTCTATCTAATTCATAAGGTATGTTTAACATACCTTTGATTGTATTTAAGGTTAATTACATGTTGGTTGTGGTTTTGGAGTGAAAGATTACAAGATAGCACTTAAAAGGGGAAGAGATATTGTTATCATTTGTTGGGTTGTTTTAAGGATATATATATATATTGTTATGGCTGGAAAATGGGAAAATAACTTTATTATGATATGGTTTTTGTTGTTATGCATTTCTATATGTTTATCAAGTGAATTTGTGAAAGAAACATATGAAACTTTAGATTGGAAGTGAAGATTAGCTTAAGTCACTTCTATGATGTTGTATTGCTATTGAGGGCTGTTGTAAGCTAAATATAACTTGGATTTGGACTTGAAGCTACTGTAGGAGGTATGTGTATTGTCTTCTTACATGTTCTTAAGTTTATCTTGATGTTGATTATGTTAAATGGATGGACTAGACATGCACTAGTGAATAAAGTTGCTAATTGAGAATAGTTGGAGTTGTGAATTGTTTCCTTTGTTATAAATATATGGTATAAGGATGGAATCATTGATGAATGAATTCATTATCATATTAGTGAAACTGTTAAGTTAAAGTAAGAAGTCTATAAGGGGTGATATGGGTTATACGGATTCCAATCAGAGCTTGCCGCTCGTCGTGAAGTAGTTGTGACTTGTTGTTGTTATATGGTGTCTTGCTATTGATATTTCTATGTTGCTGGATTTCTATGGTTGTTGTTGTTGGTATATGGTATTGGAGGAGGCCCTTGTTACCGCATAGATGCTCCCAAATTTACGTAAACGAGCTAATAGCTTAAGTAACGGACTTAGCCTTTACTCAACACTGATTTTGAATCTCCTTATGCTATGATAGATTTAGTTGAGTTGTTTGAAGAGTTTCTTGGGAGGTATTAAGGATTCAACGGGGTTAAGGTATGTTAAGGATAAACCTTTCCTTCATTTTGTCATGATCCCGCAACTACATGTGTTTGATAACGAGACATAAAGAGAAGTTCATATTCCCGAATTTATGTACATTATCCTAATCTCATAAGTTATCATATTCTCCCTTATCGGGACTTTATATTCGGTTAAGTATCTTCTTCCAGTCAAGAGAGCAGGGGATCTATCTATATATATATATATATATATATATATATATATATATTTTCACCACAATCGAGCTATAATCGGTGGGCAGGCCCCTATTGGGAGACCTCTGATCAGAAGGTAAGTTATATATAGAGCCTACTATGGCTGAGCACCTATGAGAGAGCCCAAAATGGTCGAGATATAGAGACTAGTATGGTCAAGTGTCTATGAGAGAGCCTACTACGGCAGAGCAGTTACATATACCGAGCCTTATAAGGCCGGACAACTATTGTACTTACTATATTGAGAGAGTTGAGTCAGTATCAGCAGGTAAGCATATCTTCAGATTATCTTTGACTCCCAGTTACTTTCAGTTAATATATTATCAGTTCAGTTTCAGCTTTCAGTTATTCTGTTGCCTTACATACTCGGTACATTATTTTGTACTGACGTTCTTTTTACTAAGGACGCTGCATTTCATGCCTGCAGGTCCTGATAGATAGCTGGATAGACCTTCCCAATAGACAGAGTCAAACATCAGCTCGGTTGGCAAGTGCCAATTCCTCAGAGTTACCAGGTCTAGTCCTTGGAGTCCATTTTATATATACTGGTTTGATGGGTAGGTTAAGACCCTATCCCGACCATGATACAGTTTTGTTATCTTTAGAGGCTTGTGGACGAGTCCTGTATATTTTGTATGTTAGTATTGTGGCCTTGCTAGCCCTGTGTGCATGTTAAGTTTGGTATTGCTAGTTGTAGACATTCATGGCGGCCTCGTCGTCCTGCACAGTTATGTATATGAGCTTTTGGGTATGTTTACCCTTCATATGAGAGAGACATTATTTTATGATGATTCAGAATATGGCCTCATCGGCCTAAGTTGAGGGTTACCCCTCCATAGTTCACAGTTACAGAGTGGTACGCTCGGGCCGAGTATGGCATCGGGTGCCGACCATGCCTCTTTAGTTTTGGGGCATGAAACCCTATGCATAACTCAACGAGTACCAACGTAACGTATCCTTATTATTATACTATTATGGGTAAATGAGCCAGAAAGGCCGTCATGAGATAACCAAAATTAAATCTAAGAGAATACTCGACATAGGCTGACCCAATATGGTATACAAACTTATACATGTGACATACAGGCCTATAAGACCGAAATGATCATTTGTACACTCAAAACATAGGCCGACAATACCATACAATCATCCATATACATGACATCTTTCTACAAGCCTCTAAGAGTCCATAAACGTCATAAAGCTCGGTACACGGCTCCGCCATGCCGATCAATACATGTCCAAAGCATACTGACCAAATAGACAACTCTGGAGCAAGTGGAGTGCACCAATACCTTCCGCTGAGCTGATAGCCTACTAGGAGGACTGTCAACCTGTCTATGGGGACCTGCGGGCATGAAACGCAGTGTCCCCAGGCAAAAGGGACGTCAGTACAAATAAAGTATCGAGTATGTAAGGGATGAAAGCAGTATATAAAAGACATGAAAGAAACATGGAGTAAAGAACTCAACCTGTAAGTCTGAATAGCTCTATGACTCATGAAACATTTATAATGTCATGCATATGTGTATAAATGTCATATCATGCATAGGTATATACGTACATAGCATCATCAAGCCTCTAAGGGCATCCCATCATATCATCTCGGCCTCTGTGGGCAAATCATCAATGTATACCAGCTGATCAGGTGGTAGTGCGTATATAATGCCATAACCTTTCTCCATACCCAATATACATATAATATATGCGTATATAATGCTATCTAGTCATGGGTCAATGTACATGCATAAATGAATGCAATGCATAAGAAGTAAGTCAACAAGACCTCTCGGGATGTCATAAGATCTATATGCCTTAACATACCTTAACATACCTTCACAAACGATATAATAATAGGACACATGGGGAATCAAGAACATAGGCACCCCTAGTACTTCTAAGAATAGTGTCATTTGTGAAAGTTCAGGGTTTGGTCATTTTATTTGTATCATATATGGATCATGCCAAAAGGAAATAAGGGATATCCTTAACATACCTTAACTTTGTTGAGTCCTTAATACCTTCCAAGAAATTCTTCAAACAACTCAACTCAATCTACCACAACACAAGGAGATTCAAAATCAGTACTGAGTAAAGGTTAAGTCCGCGACTTAAACTAGTAGCTCGTTTATGTAAATTTGGGAAGCATCTCCCCTGTAACAAGGGCCTCCTCTAATATCATATACCAACAACAACAACCAGAGCAATACAATAAGAACAACATCAACAATAGGGTACAAAATATTTCATTACCAAGTAATCAACATATCACGACAAGCGGAAAGCTCGGATTGAATCCCTTTAGCACACTTCAACCACATTATCATTCCTTCTTGAACTTAGTAATATATCCTGTATAATAACCAATACCTTTTAAAGGATTTCCAACCTTGTACTCAATTTCAAAGCCACTCGAAATATCTAACACAAGATAATATCACTGTGGACAACTTCCAAGTGCTTTATAGCCATTTCTTTTCTAGTTACCAATTTCCTCAACAAGATTGACATGTAAACCAACATAATCATACTAAAAATATTTTAGCCAACTTAGTTTCCATAATTTCCAGCCATTTAAAGTCCATAAGAGCAACTTTCAAATCAATCTGTCAAGAACAACAACATCTCCGGCTAATCCAAGTATTATCTTGTAGTTTATCATCCTAACAACTTAACCAACATACAAGCAAGCTTAAGCAAAATTAGTAGGCTGTTATACCCTCCTTAGCCAGTAGCAACAACTTGAAATTTCAGCCAAACACAGCTCACAATTATCCTCAATGACAACACAACCTCAGAGAGGTGTTGTTCTTCACTAGAACTAACCTTTGATGTTGAAATATGGTGTAATCACTTTGGAATTACTTCAATCCCTTATGGTATCTGTTTCGGAGGGTTAGGAGGAGTGTAGGAACACGGTTGGGTCAAAAAATGAGAAATAAATGTCGTCCAAATCGTTTTTAAAGTGAAGTAGGTCGACCACCCCCTAAGTGGGTCCCATTGGGAGCCGCTTGCGCAGTCTCGCAAAAATGCGAATATATCTCTACTCTGATGTCGTATCGACGAACGGTTTAATGCGTTAAAAACTAGACTTGTAGATATTCAATTTGATATGTAGATGATCCTGTAATTACAATTATATTAGGATAAAAGCTCTGCTATATTTGACCTAATGTTCAGTACATTATGAATGTAACTTGTGATGACCTTTGCCAATGTTTGTTCCACAACTCTCTTGACTTCAAAACGTAACACACGACTATCATACGAATAAAATAACTCATAACATAGCCTCCTTATCATATTAAGAACCCAAGTCGCACCCCAAAGTGCATGTTATAACATTCCAAACTTATCGACTTTCGACGAAACTTATTTTTCGTTTAGCTTCTAAGTTTTCCAACCCTCTTGGTACTTGTTATTCATGATCTTAAATATTTTTAACCTCTAAGGTAGAATTATTAACTTACTTTATGTACCTTCAAAGAAGATCTAATTTCTGATCTTACATCAATTGACTTACGACGTACTCTCACATACAAAAACATGGGGTGTAACAGTCTTAAACAAACGTTCGTCCTCGAATGGGTCAAGAATCATACCTGAAGTTATGAATAAGTGTGGACATCTATTCTGTATGTCCTCCTCAGTCTCCCAAGTCGCCTTCTAAACTGGTTGACCCCTCCACTGGACCTTTACCGCTACAATCTTCTTAGACCTCAACTGGTGAACTTGCATGTCAAAAATAGCAACTGGCTCCTCCTCATAACCCAAGCTCTCATCTAGATAAACTGTGCTGTAATCTAACACATGTGACCTATTGGCATGGTACTTACGAAGTATAGACATGTGGAAAACTGGATGGACTCCTGATAGACTGGGAGGAAAAGCGAGCTCGTAAGCAACCTTCCAATTCGCCGCAACACCTCAAATGGGCCAATAAACCTCAGACTCAGCTTGCCCTTCTTTTCGAATCTCATGATACCCTTCAGCGGCAAGACATTCAAGAGACCTTTCTCGCCCACCATAAATGACAAGTCACGCGCTTTCTGATCCGCGTAACTCTTCTGTCTGGATTGTGTTATGCGAAGTCGCTCCTAAATCAACATTACCTTATACAATGCATCATTTACCAAATCAGTGCCACATAGCCTAGCCTCGCCACACTCAATCTAACTAATAAGGGAACGACATCGCCGACCATATAAAGCCTCAAATGGAGCCATCTCGATGCTGGACTGATAACTGTTGTTATTAGAAAAATCGCCAATGGTAAGAATCGATCCCTCTACCCTTCGAAGATAAACACACACACTCTAAGCATATCCTCCAAAATCTGAACTGTCTGCTCTGACTGCCCGTCGGTCTGCGGATAAAAGTATGTGCTGAGCTCTACCCGGGTACCCAACTCACTATGTACTGCTCTCCAGAAATGAAAAGTTAACTGAGGGCCTCTATTTGAAATAATGGAAATAGGCACACCATGCAACCAAACGATCTCCTGAATAAATATCTGGGCCAACCTCTCTGAAGAGTACATAGTCACAACCGGAATAAAGTGTGCCGACTTGGTCAGTCTGTCGACATTGACCCAAACAACATCAAATTACCTCAACGCCCGCAACAACCCAACTACAAAATCCATAGTGATGCGCTCCCACTTCCACTCCGGTATAACCATTTGCTGAAGTATACACCTGGACTTTGGTGCTCATACTTAACCTGCTAGCAATTTAGGGATCTCTCCACATACTCAACTATGTCCTCCTTCATCCACCACCACCAGTAATGCTGCCTCATGTCACGACACATCTTTGTAGCACCTGGATGAATAGAATACGAACTGTGTGCTTCCTCTAGAATTGTCTCCCTCAGGCCATCAATATTAAGAACACATAGGCGACCCTATAGTCGCAGAACACCACCATCACCGATAGAAACCTCTTTGGCACCACCCCGTAGCACCGTCTCTCTAAGAACCAGCAAGTGTGGATCGTCATACTGACTAGCCTTAATCCACTCAAATAAAGAAGATTGTGCCACAACACATGCAAGAACTCGATTGGGCTATGAAATATCCAACCTCAAAAGTCTGTTAGTTAAGGACTGAATGTCCAAATCCAATGGCCTCTCCTCTGCTGAAATGAATGCCAAACTATCCATACCCTCCGCCTTTCTAGTCAAGGCATCCGCAACCACATTTTCCTTGCCCGGATGATAAAAAATAGTAATACCATAATCCTTCAGTAACTCAAGCCACCTGCGCTGCCTTAGATTAAGATCCTGCTACTTAAACAAATGCTGCAAACTGTGGTCATCTGTGTAAACCTCACACGACACCCCATAAAGATAATGCCTCCAGATCTTGAGAGCGTGAACTATCGCGGCCAACTCCAAATCATGTACGCCGTAATTCTTCTTGTGAGGCTTCAGCTGACGTGAAGAATATGCAATAACTCGCCCCTTCTTCATCTACACACAACCTAAACCAATGCGTGAAGCATCGTAATACACATTATACATCCCTGAACCAGATGACAACACTAACACCGGTGTTGTCGTCAATGTGGTCTTGAGATTCTGGTAGCTTGCCTCAAAATCATCGGACCATCTGAACGGAGCAACCTTCTGAGTCAATCTAGTCAAAAGAGCTGCAATAGATTAGAAGCCCTCCACAAACTGATGATAGTAACCTACTAACCCCAATAAATTCCTGATCTAGGTAACTATGGTAGGACGAGGCCAACTCTGAACTGCTTTGATCTTCGTGAGATCTACCTTAGTACCCTAACCTAACACAACATGACCCAAGAATGCCACAGAATCTAACCAGAACTCATGTTTTAAGAATTTAGCATATAGCTTCTATTCCCGCAAGGTCTGAAGCACAACTCTCAAATGTTGCTCATGCTCCTCCATACTACGCGAGTAGATCAATATGTCATCAATGAAGACAATGACAATTGAGTCAAAGCATGGCTTGAACACCTGATTCATCAAATCCATAAACGTCGTCGGGGCGTTAGTCAAGCTGGAGGACATCACTAAACACTCATAGTGCCTATATCTAGTTCGGAAAGCCGTTTTTGAAACATCCGATGCACGAATCTTCAAATGATGATATCCAGGCCTCAAGTCGATCTTAGAGAACACATTGGCACCCTGTAACTGGTCGAATAAATCATCGATGCGTGGCAATGGGTACTTGTTCTTAATGGTAACTTTGTTAAACTGGCGGTAATCAATGCACATCCACTCCCATCCTTCTTCTTCACGAATAATAGCGGTGCACCCCACGAGGACACACTCGGCCTGATGAACCCATTCATGAGCAATGCCTCAAGTGGTTCTTTCGCCCCCTTCTGAGCCATGCGGTACGGTGGAATAGAGATAGGTTGGGTAACTGGCACCAAATCAATACTGAAATCGATATCACCATCTAGTGGTATGCTTGGTAGATCAGAAAGAAATACATTGGAGAACTCCCGGACCACGGGCACTGAAAAAATTATGGGAGTCTCCACAGCGGTATCCCGAATATAAGCCAAATAGGCCAAACAACCCTTCTCGACCATATGTCGAGCCTTCAATAAAGAGATAACTCGGCTAGATGTACTAATAGATGAACCCTTCCACTCCAATCTCGATAACTTTGGCATCGCCAAAGTAACAGTTTTGGCATGACAACCAAGAACAAAATGGTATAGAAACAACCAGTCCATGCCTAGGATGACCTCAAAGTCGGTCATATCAAGCAAAAGAAGATCTGCTCTAGTCTCGTAGCCATAGCAAGTCACTACACAGGATTGGTAAAACCTGATCCACAATAACAGAGTCACCCACAGGCATGGACACATAAACAGGAACACCTAAGGACACATGAGAGGCATCCAGATAAGGAGCAAATAGAGATGACACATATGAATATGTAGAAGCTGGATCAAATAGTACTGAAGCATCCCTACCGCAGACAGAAATAATACATGTGATCACAGCGTTTGAGGTTACTGCATCTTATCTAGCTGGAAAGGCATAATACCTACCTGGAGCTCCACCTAGTGGCCTTCATCTCTAGGGCAACCCCTACTGTAACACCCCAGAAAAGTTTGAAGTATTTAAGTGTAAAGCCCCGTAAAATTTCGCAAATGAATTCAAGGTTTTGTGGTGTCGGAGTAGGTATATGTGTTTAAGGATTTTACAAATTCTTTGCGGCTTGGACTTTTTGGGTTGAACAATGCACTGGAAAGTAAAGGAAAAATTTTGGCAGCGAAATGCATTTATGCAGTCCATTATGCGACCGCAGAATTACTTTGCGGGCCGCATAATGGCCGCAGAAGTGAGGCAGGAGAGGGTCAGTTTGGATGCAATTCTGTGGTCGACTATGCGACCGCAAAACTATTCTGCGGTTCATTATGCAATCGCAGAACAGGTCTGCGGGCCGCATAGTGACCGCAGACACAAACAGATTTTTGCCGATTTTGGACTCCAATTAGCGATCGATATGCGGTACGTATATCAAATATGCGATCGTATATGCGATCACAGACCTTGTTCCGTAGATCCAGTTTTGGTTTTTTTAAAAACTCAACCCTACTTCATTAAATACACGTAAAGGGTCATTTTTGAGCCAAATTTCTGATGTTTTAGAGAGAAGGGAGAGTGTTTTAGAGAGAGAGGAAACCATAGGCTAATTATTCATCAAGTCTTGCTCAAATCGTGGAAGATTCACAAGGAAAACCCATAAGTTCTTCATCTAAGGGGTAAGGTTCCATACCTTAGTTTTCAATTTCTAATTTGGGTAGAAGATTGTTGATTAGGAGTATGATTCTTGGGTATGAGAGTAATATTTATACATGCATGTACCAATAAGATTTGTGGGAAGATTATTGAGCTTAAATAAGTAAGGAATGGGTTGTGGAGTGAAGGAAATCTTGTAGAAGAACCTTGTGGTTAAATTTGCACACCTAGTGTTTGATAAAATGCTCAAATGAACTTAGACCATGAATATCTTCCTAATTATGATTCAAGTTTTTTATGTCTCAAAATAGATTGGGATTGCTAGAATTTCTGAAACGTTGTAGTAATTTAAGGAAAGCTCAATTGAGGTATGTTGGCTAAACTTACTCTCTTAGAATTGAATTCCATGATGTTCCCGTAAGTTCCTAGTATGGTTGTCTCAAGTTCCTTATTCTATGTTCTGAGTTGTTCCCAATAAATTCGATTGTCCGGAATAAGCAAAGTGATGAGAATTGTGTAATCAAAACTTGTTCCGAATGTTCCTATCACATTATGTTATCCTTTGGGAATGTGTTCAAGAATGAAATGTGTATTAAAATGCTATGTCTTTGAGTCATGTTTCAAATGAAGGTTATGATGCCAAATTGTGTGAGAAAATATCAATGATCTTAAGACTGTTAATTGCTCATATGTGTACCTAAAGTCTTGATTGGAAATATCTTATTGTTGATAATCTCTAAAGATGGTTAGAAGTGAAATAAGTGAATTGGAGTTATAGAGTGTGGCCAACGTGCCAAGAATTTCAGTTATAATTGTGGCTAGTAATGCAAATGATTTGAGAGGATGCGATAAAGAATATGAAATAAGCCTCGACTCAATTGTGTAAAAATGACTTTGAAAATAAAATGTCCTAAGAGCTTTTGTACTCAATTCATGCCTATAAGTGGCTGCTTTAACAAATGCTTTGCTTTATAAATATATCCTGTGTGATTCGAGTTCTTACATACTCATGTGCTGAAATTGTACATTGTCATTTCTGGGGAAGAGTATTGCAAGAATAAATGGTGTATTGATTATTTTTTATTTTTATGAGTGTTTCTATTACTGGTTGGTATGCCCCATTCTTTGGGAAGAAACCATTTGTGTTTAAAGTTCCCATTACAAATGGATTTGAAGTATATGATTTCTGAAATATTTTATATATTGGTATTTGATGGTGATCTTTGAAATTGAAAGAGGTGAAAGTTTGGAATATCAAATATGGCCATCGTGCAAGGAATAAGGAATCTTCTGAATGGCCAAATGAGCCAAGGAATTATTGTCGTTGTGAATGACTGGAAATACTAATGAGAATTTACATAATGTGAAAGGTGTTGAGGTGAGTACAATTGTATTTATGTTACTTTTGTGTGAAAATCAAATCAAAAAATGTTTGGGAACATCATTAGCAAAACCGAGGAAGGGTGGTTCATAAGTCCCACACCTGAAACTACACGTGCCCGTATAGGGGTGGATTGTGATTATTCCCCTTATTTGGGATGAAATTGAAACATTGGTGAAATTGTGATTATTCCCCTTAATTAGGATGAAAATGGTAACAATTGTGGATTAGAAAAGTCAACCCACACGGCATATGTGGGAAGGCGACCTAGCTGATGGGGTAGAGATCGGACGCCATGTTGCGCACATGGTGGTATTACTCTTGGTAACAACTTTCTTTCGCATCACATGTCAAACCACATTGTTCGTGGGGAGATGGCCTAGCCGATCGGGCGTGATCAGACTTCGTACTAATAAAGACGGTGGTATATCGGTGCTAATGATCTCCCAACCAAAAATGTATATGAAATTCGTATTTTGAAAATTATTATGTTTTAACTGGACATTAGGATATTGTTGATTGTGACTTGCTGTTTCTATGTGTTACCTTTTCTTATATGGGCATTCTATTTTAAGAGAGGACTTTTAGCTATACATACTAGTGCTATTTGACAGTACTAACGTCCCTTTTGCCGGGGGTGCTGCATCTTTAATGGATGCAGGTGGTTCTACAGTAGGCAGCATTGATCAGTGATAGCAGTACACTCTTTTCAGCTGATTTGGTGAGCCCCACTTAATTTTGGGGCCATGTATCTTTTGTTTCTCATGTACTGTGTTTTGAGGTATAATCGGGGCCTTGTTGCCGGCATTTCCATATTACTCTTCTATTGTACTTAGAGGCTCCGTAGACAGGTTGTGGTTTGCGCTTGATGTTGTGAATTGAACTAGAAATGTTGGTATTTTGGAAATCATATTTTTCATTAATTCTATAAACTCGTAATATTTTGAAAATTATGATTGGAGCTGCTAATGGAATGCAAAGGAAGTTGTTAATAAACTTTTTTCAGTGTTTGATTAATGGAGTACATCACCTCTTTATTCATGGATGAGTTTGGGTAAAAGGAAATCTAACAGGCTTGCTCGGCCGGGTTCTCTCGATTGAGCGCCGGTCGCGCTCCCCGAGTTTGGGGCGTGACACCTACCCACTTGCCCTCCGCCGCTGCCTAGCCAGACGGGTAGTGCGGCAACTATGCGGTGATTATGGGTTGATGGCCCTACTGTACTGCCTTGTCCTGAAGCCTGGGGAAAAATCTCCTCATATGGCCAAGCTCCCCGCACTCGTAGCAACCTCTCGGTGCAAAAGATGACTGGCCTTGGGTCTGACCCTGATGATCCGAATACCCACTAGAAGAACCCTGAACAGTCGGTGGATGGTAGGAGCTCTCTAGAATGGCACTGAAGTAGGGCCACGCCGGGGCACTTCGAGCAGGCAGTGGTGCTGAATATATGGGCCTGCTTGACTGACCCCTCATGAACTGACCTCTGCCCCAATCGGGGCGCCACTGAATCCTCTAGAATGTCAAGGCCTATTCTCCCCCGTCATATACAATCGGCCCTATTTGCTGATACCCTCGATCCTCTGAGCTATCTCCACAACCTGCTCGTAAGGAGTCCCCATATCAACCTCTCGGGCCATAGTAACCTGGATACCATAATGCAAGCCCGCAACAAACCTCTGCACTCTCTATGCAAATGTGGGGAGTATCTTAAGTTCATGGCGAGACAACTCAGAGTATCTCACCTCATAATCAGTTACATACATCTAACCTTGCTGGAGCCGCTCGAACTGACCCTGTAGCTCTTCCCTCTTAGAGGGTGGAATATACCTCTCCAAAAAGTGGAGTGTGAACTTGTCTCAAGTCAAGGGAGGTGAACTTGCTGGCCTGCTACAAAGATAGGATTGCCACCATCTACGGGCCCTGCCCTTAAACTGAAATGTGGTGAAAGTCCACGCCATTGGACTCTAATACTCCCATGTTATGCAGTTTGTCCCTGCAATGATAAATAAAGCCATGTGGGTCCTCTTGTCACTCATCGTCAAAGATAGGAGGATGCAGCCTGGTCCATCTGTCCAGCTGCTTCTGCTGCTCAACGGTCAGAACTGGTCTGGGCTCTGGCATAACCACAGCAACTAGCTGGGCCCCACCCGCAGGTATTGCACCTAGAGTCTGATAAATAGCAGCATGCCCTGGGGTCTGAGCGGTAGGGGTCTATGCTCCCCCTCCCGCCTGATATGTGGTCGGGGTCCGCTGGAAATAAACCATCTTGCGTCATAGAATCCATTAACCAAAGCATACGACCCATGACCTCTTGAAATCCCGGTGCAGTCATGAAATCTACCAGGGCCGGCTCAATTGCAGGCACCTCATCCTACTCAATCACAGGATCCTCCATTTGATCCACTGGTGGTACAACAAGAGCAACCCCAGTATGCCCTTCATTCTCAAAAAGGAGTTGTATGATCGCGAAGGCTAGACCTGCCATCACTATGTGAACGCAACCGGCCCTTCACGAATGCGAAGGGCAAAGTCTTTCTGATCCACCAGATCAATCCCTTATACGCGAATGCGAAGAGCAAGATCACCCAGCCCCCAAATCCTTAATCGCGAACGCGAGGCCTTCCCCACATTCATGAAGAAGGAAACCAGAAGTGCAAGTTTCTGAAAGTTTGGACTTAGCTCCAGGTGGTCTGAAGCACACCCGAGCCACTGCGGACCCTGTCCAAATTAACCATCAAGTCCGTAAACATAATACAGACCTGCTCAAAACCTCAGAACACATAAAACAACATCAAAAACTAAGAATCGCACCCAAAAGTCAAATTAATCAACTTATGAACTTCAAACTTCTTCAACTAGCTCCGAATGCGACGAACTATACTTAGACAACTCGGAATGACGTCAAATTTTGTGTACAAGTCATAAATCACCATACAAACCTATCCCCAAGCTCGAAATACCAAACGGACATCGATATCACCAAAGTCCACTTCAAAAAAAAATTTAAGAAATTCTATAACCTTCAAGGCGCCAACTTTTAACATTAAGTGTCCAAACGCTCTCGGATTGCCCGAAACTCGATACGAACACATGCACAAGTCCAAAATCATCACACAAACCTATTGCAATCATAAAATCCTAGTTCTGAGAGGTGTTATAAAATAACACACCAATTTAACCACAATTCACACCTATTGCTTTCTAGATCCCCATTCCCCTATTTAAGAAGATGGAAGTTCATTAGGCTTGAATTGGTGTGTGATTTGTTATTTTGGTGTTGTTTGATGTGATTTTAGGCTTTGAGTAAGTTTGTATTGTATTTTAGGACTTATTAGTATGTTTGGATAAGGTCCTGGGGCCTCGGGTATGATTCAGATTGAGTTCGGATTTATTTTGGACATAGAGGAATTGTAGAAGAAATTAGGCTTCTAGTTTTATCGCATATGTGGTGGGATTTGACGCTGATGCGGAGTCGCAAATGCGTCCTTCACTGCGTAGGTATGCATTTGAGCCCGGCCAGGGAGGTCCGCAGTTGCGTACAAGTTTTTGCAGAAGCGAAGGCGCTTCTACAAGGAAGGGTTCGCAGAAGCGAAGAGATGCTGGAGGATCAGAGGTCACAAGTGTGGAAGGAGTCCGTAGAAGAGGACTTGCTGATGCGAGTTTTAGTCCGCAAAAGCGGAAGGCCGAATCTTGGAGGGAGACTCAGATGCGGTCACTATTCCATAGAAGCGGGACCGCAGATGTGGCTATGTGACTGCAAGAGCAGAATTACTGACAGAGTTTATATTCGAATGGTTTCGTTGTTTTCCTCATTTCGGGGGTTTTGGAGCTCGGCTAAGGGCAATTTTTGGGCGACGTTTTTGCTTCAACTAAAGAGGTAAGTAAGGTTTAATCACTTTTGATGATTAGATATTGTTTACCCATTCATTATTACAGCACATTTTCATGAATTAAAGGTGGGATTTGGGGTTTATTTGGACTATGTTGTTGGAGAGTGAGATTTGATGATTTGAGGGTCGATTTGTGGTTGGAATTAGATGATTTTGGTATAGTTGGACGCGTAATTAAATGGGTGTTCGGAATTTATGAATTTGGTCGGGTTCAAAGGTGCGAGCTTAGGGTTGTCATTTTGGGTTGACTTTTTTATTTGAGTTAAAGATCTTTGCTTTATCTTTTGGAATAATTTCCTAAGGCTTTTATTGATGGTATTAAGTTATTTTGACAAAATTCGGATCGTCCGGAGGTTTATTCGCAAGGAAAGGGCTTCTTAGAGTACTAATTTGGCTTGCTTGAGGTAAGTATCATACCTAAACTTTGTTGAGTAACTAGTTGCCTGAGTTATTTGTGATAGCTATGTACTATGGGTGTGCATACGTGTGGGGTGTGAGCCCATGTGCGAGCAACAAGGTATTTATCTATGCTCGGGGTAGTGCTTCGGCTATGATATGCCTTGAATTAACTGTTAAGCTTTAAGCTGTGATGTTTCTCATATTTGTAACCTTGTTGTGAACTATTTGATTTGTGTTTGAGGCTACATATAGGGTAATTCCCTAAATGAACTTGATAATTGCTATTTTCGTGATGAAATTGCTGATTTGAGCTATGATAGCATTGCACACACATACACTTTAGCATGTCATTTATACTAGTCCAGAAGCATGAAATTAGATATTCATTGATCATATACATGTATTCTTGTATATTTTCTTCTGTGTGATATGATTTGGATTGCGTGCCTGTGATCACGTCGGGCGGATTATGTTATTATGCCTGTGACCACGCCAGGAGGATTGTGTTATTATGCTTGTGACCATGCTCGGAGGATTGTGTTGTTATGCATGTGACCACACCGGGCGGATTGTGATATAGCTTGTGACCATGTCGGGCGGATTGTGATATAGCCTATGACCATGCCGGCGGATTATGATACTAAGCCTGTGACCACATCAGGTTGATAGCATATTGAATTGGACGTGCTGCGTGTGGATATGGATCCAATACTCTAGGGTCACCCTCTCATGTTTCTCTCTTGATGGTGTACACACATATTTGAGGAAAACTGATCAATAGTTTGGTATAAATATGGAAATATTGAGGAAAAACTAGCCAGCATTTGTTTGGGATCTTGTATTTCATATTTACTTGCAATTTATGTGGTTATTTACCTGAATTACTTGCATATCATCTTTATATGCTGGATCATTGACTTGGGAAAATACTTGAGTAATTGCATGCACACACAGAGATGGTGCTTCCTGTGCTTTATGACTTGATCGCATTACTGTTATGTACTTGTTGAATTTATGAAACTGTATAGGTTATAGCATGTATCATTTGTAATTCTTGCTTCTTTTACCTCGCGAGAGTTAGTTATGATACTTGTTGAGTACATGGGGTCGGTTGTACTCATGCTACACTCTGAACTTAATTGTGAAGATCCAAGTGTCGGGACCAGTCATCGGTAGCAGAGTTGCTTGTTGAGTTGATCATCGAGAGACGAGGTAGAGATGCATTCTCACTCGCAGTCTTGGCGTCTCTTTTTTCTTATGTACTATTTTCTTTATTTCATAGTATTGTATTTAGTCATTTCAGACTTGTATTTTCGTATTGAGCTCATGACTCTTTATTTACCAATTTTGGAGATTTTTATTATCTATTGGTGGTATTGTGCTTTATAAAGGTTTTAGACTCATATTATTTCAATCATTTCGGCTATTATAGTTCAGTACTATTATATCCAGCTTGCCTAGTAAATGTGTTAGGCGCCTTCACGACTGGTTGGACTTTTGGGTTGTGACAAGTAAAGAGCAGTTATTGCGGTCAAAAGATATTGTTATGGGTATATGAGTTGCGGGATACATCATGTGTTTACATTGTGGAAATGAATATATAATTAGATATAAGTTATTGGAATTGATACAATGAATATAGATAAGAATCGGATTTTTGAGGAAGTTATGAGTATTGAAGTTGGATTTAAAGGCTTATAAACAAAGGTTGAAGGAGGAATCTTCATTAATGAAGTGTTCAGAGAATTCTATATAGACGGAGGTGACATGGGATCACCTATGAGAATGTATAAGTTTAGTTTATATAGCTATTTGATAGCTTTAGAAAGACTCTTGGCACGTTCGAGGAGGAATATATGTTCAAGTGGGGGAGAATGTACGACCCAACCAATTGCTTTGAGTTGTAGCATCTCGTTTCATGATTTGATACTTTCAGTAGGTAAATTTGATGTTTTATTACTTAGGATATGAGTGATTTTGGTCCCAAGAGGTTTTGAAGTGATTTCGAACACTTAGTTCCTAAATGGAAGCTTTAAGTTGGAAGACTTAACCAAAGTTTGACTTTTGGGTAAATGGATACAGAATCGAGTTTTGATGATTCTGATAGGTTTGTATAAATATTTGGACTTGTACGTATGTTCGGATTCGACATTGGAGGTTCCTAGAAAAATTTGACACCATTTGTCAAAAGCTAGCAATTTGAAGAGCTTAAAAGTTCATAAGTTTGGCCAAGAGTTGACTTTGATATTATTAGACTCCAATAGGTGTTCCAAGACATTGGATAGGTCTATGTAGTTTAATGAACTTGTGTGCAAAGTTTAGAAGTAATCTGAAGTGTCTAAGTGTGATTCGGACACTCTATTCAAAGAATGAAGATTTAAGAGCTTAAGAGAAATTCTATTAGGTTTGAGCCTCGATTCTTTGTTGTGATTCTCTCGTGTGTGTTTTGAGACTTTGTACAAGTTCATGTAGGTTATTTGGACTTATAGGAATGAATAGATAAATTCCTAAGGGGCTCATGTGAGTTTCATGCATTTGGAGCATGTTTTGAAAGACTTGAAATGCTGAAATTTTGATTTTCTACACTTAACCTAACTTATCTAGAGATCTGTTCAAAGTCTATAAGAAATTGGATGAAGATTCCTTGATAAGAGTTGTAGCCCTTCTAATATAATTTTCAGAAATTCAAATTGTTCGTTATTCCAACATCTTTACAAAAAAGTTATGACTGTTTTAGTGAAGGAGGGGCAATGCTATTATTTCTCAGAAAAACTTTTGCACTAGTATATTTAACCCCATTTTGTACTTGGACTTCATTTTTAATCATTTTGGGAGCTAGAGAGCTTGGATTGAGGTAATTTGAAGGGAATTTCATCTACATCATTAGGAAAAATAAACCTAACTCGGGTATATAATTATTACATGAATCTATCAGTAGATTTAACATCAAAACATGGAATTGAACAAGTAAAATTTGGGTTTTTGTCTATGACTTAAAAGAGTGTATTTTGGGGTTTTAAATACTGATGTAGACTCGGATTTAAAATCTAATCACATATTTAGACTTGCCAGGTTACAGCTCATCTGAATTTAGTATTGATTTCGGATTTCAGACATGTGAGCCTGGGTTGACTTTTTAAAAAGTCTTCAAAGATCGAAACTTTATTGATTGGGATTGCTTCGTATAGCATTGTTTGACTTCCTTAAATGATGTTTGGCTAGATTTGAGCCGGTAGGAAGTGATTTCTAAAGGGAAAACAATTTTAGAGCTTTGGACTAGCCCGAATGAGGTATGTGTCTTTCCGAGCTTTGGTTTAGGGAATTTTTTCTAATAAATGATATTGTTTGCTACATGTGGGGGTGATGTATATGCTAGGTGACGAACTTATTTGCGTGTGCCATGGTTATTAATGTTCGGGGTAGATTCTAGACTACTTTATGCCTTGTTTGTTTGTGTGTTATGCTTATTTTAAGGTCTACGTGAGCACAATAAACCATGCTAGAGATAATATTTAGGTTAATAACGCCTTATTTTGGGCATTGATGTTTGGCCAAAAGCATGTATTTTTGTATATGAACTGCCTCACAATTCGCTCTATTCTTGTTGGATTTAATGTGTTATAGCAATAAGTTGAGCTAATATTTTGTGTTTGTATGCGTATGAATCAATTGGGAGTGAAATACATTGAATGAGCATGAGTTGGACCTAATAAATATGAAAAATGGACAAGTGTCGAATTCTAGCATCCAGGGTAGCGCATCGCGCTACCCATGGCGCTAAAACCATAAGCTACATTTTTGGCCAATAGGCCAGCGCCAGGGCCAGTGCGACGCGCTGTCCTGGATGCTGGGTGACGAGAATTTCTCCTACTTCGCACGGGAAAAGGTCTTTTTTGGTCCTACACACCCCCAAATCGTATAAAAAGAAGTCAAAACCTATTTTGAAGGGGGAGGACGCCACTTTGAAGAAGAATTCACGGG
>AWOL01S0038916.1:38405-68082 GCA_000715115.1 Nicotiana otophora
GAGCCCACATGCCGGGATTCGGGAAATATTTGCGAATAAAAGTTACCCATAAACCTCACGATCCCAAATATATAATTTCTACTCAATTCCATAATTATTTTCGTGGTATAATCCCATTTTTATCAAAAATCTAGGTTTTTTAACTAAACCGATAATTTTCACAATTTATATGTTAAAATCTACCATAAATTCGTGTATTAAACTCACATTAAGTAGTAGTTACTTACCTTACGATGATAGGTGAAAATCCCTCTCCAAGAGCTCCACAATAGACCACCCAAAGTGAAAATGAGTGAAAAATAACCTAAGCCCCGATATAAATGCACCCTTCTGCCCCCAACGGTTTTCGCTTCTGCGGAAAATTCACTGCTTTTGCGGCTCCGCATCTGCGGAAATTACATCACATATATGATCCTCCCCCTGCTGGCCACCTTCTGCTTCTGCGAATCCTTCTTCACATCTGTCGGCTCGCAGATGCGGTCAAGCTCTCGCACCTGCGTCCCTGCCCCCAGCTCCAGTCCGCTTCTACGGATTTTAACCGCTTCTACGATCATACACCTACTCCCCCCATGTCCGCACCTGCAGACTCAGCCCACCTAGCCAAAACTCGCACTCGCGGCTAGCTAGCCGCTTCTGCAGTGCCGCACCTGCGGCCAATTCTTCGCAGGTGCGAAAGCACCAGATCCTAGCTGCCTTCAACTATTCTCCCAAGTTCAAACATGTTCCGCACATCATCCGAATAGCACCTGAGGCCCCCGGGGCCTCGTTAAAAAATACCAACAAGTTCTTAAACATAAAAAGGACCTGCTCAAACCCTTGGAATGCGTAACATAATAGCAAAACTAAGAATTGCACACCAAAACCAAATTGAATCAAATTATGAACTTCAAGTTTTTTTCCAATTTACTCCGAACGCGTCGAATCATACTTAGACTACTCGGAATGACACCAAATTTTGTGTACAAGTCATAAATCACCGTACGAAACTATTTCTAGGCTCTAAATCCCAAACGGACCTCGATAACACCAAAGTCTACTCCAGACCAAACTTAAAGAACTTGAAAACCTTCAATGCACCAACTTTTAACATTAAGCGCTGAAATCCTCCCGGATCATCCGAAACCTGACCGAACACACGCCCAAGTCAAAAATTATCATACAAACCTGTTAAAACTATCAAATCTCGGTTCCGAGGTCGCTTACTAAAAGCATTGACTCAAATCAAACTAGGCCATCATAGCCCACTATTAAGAAACCAAGTGTTCTAGTTTCAACCCGAACCCTTCCAAACCCAAGTCTACCATCCCCGCAAGTCATAAAACAGTAAAGGCACATATGTGGAGTCTTAATTAAGGGAACAGGGATCTAGAAAGCAAAATGACCGGTCGGGTCATTACATTCTCCACCTCTTAAACAAACGTTCGTCCTCGAACGGGTCTACAATCATACGTGGAGTGCTTAATAGGTGTGGATATCTGCTCCACATGTCCTCCTCGGTATCTCAAGTCGCCTCCTCGACTGGTTGACCCCTCCACTAGATCTTTGCCACAGAAATCTTCTTAGACCATAACTAGCGAACCTGCCTGTCAATAATGGAAACTGGCTCTTCCTCAGAACCCAAGCTCTCATCTAGCTGAATCATGTTGTAATCTACATACGTGACTTGTCGGCATGATACTTCCGGAGCATAGGCATGTGGAAAACTGGATGAACTCCCGATAGACTGAGAGGTAAATCAAGCTTACAAGCAACCTCCCCAACTCGTCTCAACACCTCAAATGGGCTAATAAACCTTGGGCTCAGCTTGCCTTTCTTCCTGAACCTCATAGTTCCCTTCATTGGTGAGACATTCAAGAGAACCTTCTCGCCCACCATAAATGATAAGTCACATGCCTTCTGATTCGCGTAACTCTTCAGTCTTGACTATGCTGTGCGAAGTTGCTCCTGAATTAACTTTACCTTTTTCAAGGCATTCTTCACCAAAATCAGTGTTATATAACCTAGCCTCGTCGGGCACAAACCATCCGATGGGCAAACGACATCACCGACCATATAAAGACTCAAATGGATCCATCTCGATGTTGGCCTGATGGTTGTTTTTATAAGCAAACTCGGCCAACGGTAATAATCAATCCCACTGCCCTCCAAAGTAAATAGCACATGCTCTGAGCATATCCTCTAGGGTATGAACTGTCCCCTCCGACTGCCTGTCAGTCTGCGAAAGAAAGGTTGTGCTCAGCTCTACCCGGGTACCCAGCTCACTCTATATTTCTCTCCAGAAATGTGAAGTGAACTGAGGGCCTCTATCTGAAATGATGGAAACAGGCACACCATGCAACCGCACAATCTCCTGAATGTAAATCTGGGACAACCTCTCTGAAGAGTACGTAGTCATCCTTGGAATAAAGTGTGCCTACTTGGTCAGCCTGTCGACAATGACCTAAACGATATTAAACTTCCTCAACGTCCACGGCAACCCAACTACGAAATCCATAGTGATGTACTCCCATTTCAACTCCAGTATAACCATCTGCTGAAGTAGGCCACCTGGCCTCTGGTGCTCATACTTAACCTACTGGAAATTTAGGCACTTTGCTACATACTCAACTATGTCCTTCTTCATCCGCTGCCACTAATAATGCTACCTCAGGTCGCGATATATCTTTGTAGCACCTGGATAAATAGAATACCGAGAACTGTGTGCCTCATCTAGAATCTTCCCCCTCAATCGATCAATATTAGGAACACATAGGCGACTTTGGAGTCGCAGAACACCATCATCACTGATAGTAACCTTCTTGGCACCACTATGTAGTACCATCTCCCTAAGAACTAGCAAGTGCGGATCATCGTACTGACGAGCCTTGATTCGCTAAAATAATGAATATTGAGCCACAATGCATGCAAAAACTCGACTAGGCTCTGAAATATCCAACCTCACAAGTCTGTTAGCCAAGGACTGAATGTCCAAAGCCAATGGCCTCTTCTCCGATGACATGAATGCCAAGCTACCGATACTCTCGGCCTTTCTACTCAAGGCATCCATAACCACATTCGCCTTGCCCGGATGACAAAAGATGGTAATATCATAGTCCTTTAGTAACTCAATCCACCTGCGCTGCCTCAAATTGAGATCCCTCTACTTTAACAAATGCCGCAAGTTGTGATGATCAGTGTAAACCTCACAGGACACCCCAAAAAGATAATGCCTCCAGATCTTGAAGGAATGAACTATCGCAGCCAACTCCAAATCATGTACGGGGTAATTCTTCTTGTGGGGCTTCTGCCAACGTGAAGCATATGCAATAACTCACCCCTCCTGCATCAATACACAACCCAGGCCAACGCGTGAAGCTTCTCAATAAATAGTATACATCCCCGAACCGGAAACAACACTAACACCGGTGTTGTAGTCAATGCGGTCTTGAGCTTCTGAAAGCTCACCTCGCAATCATCGGACCATCGGAATGGGGTACCCTACTGGGTCAATCTGGTCAAAGGTGCCGTAATAGATGAGAATCCCTCCATGAACCGACGATAATAACCTCCTAACTCCAAGAAGATCCTGATCTCGGTCCTTGTGGTAGGACGAGGCCAACACTGGACTGCATCGATCTTCCTAGGATCCACCTTAATACCCTCACCTGACACAAAATGCCCCAAGAATGCCACAGAATCTAACCAAAACTTGCACTTGGAGAATTTAGCATATAGCTTTTGTTCCCGCAAGGTCTGAAGCACAACTCTCAAATGATGCTCGTGCTCCTCCATACTACGTGAGTAGATCAATATGTCATCAATGAAGACAATGACAAATGAGTCAATATATGTCTTGAACACCCGATTCATCAAATCCATAAATGTCGACGGGGTATGGTTCAAGCCGAAGGACATCACTAGAAACTCATAGTGGCGATATCTAGTCTAGAAAGCTGTCTTCGGAATATCTGAAGCATGAATCTCCAGCTGATGATACCCGGATCTCAAGTCCATCTTAGAGAACACCCTGTCACCCTACAACTGGTTAAACAAATCATCAATACGCGGCAATGGGTACTTGTTCTTAATGTTAACTTTGTTCAACTGGCGGTAATCAACGCACATCCGTATAGTCCCATCCTTCTTTTTCACAAACAACACCGCTGCACCCCAAGGTGACACACACGGCCTGACGAACCCCTTTACTAGAAACCCCTCAAGATGTTCTTTCATCTCCTTCAACTCTTTCGGAGCCATGCGATATGGTGGAATAGAGATAGGCTGGGTACCTGGCACCAAATCAATACAGAAATCGATATCATGATCTGGTGGCATGCCTGGTAGATTAGAAGGAAACACATCAGGGAACTCCCGCACCACGGGCACAGAATCAATCATGGGGGTCTCTGCAGCAGTATCTCGATCATAAGCCAGATAACCCAAACAACCCGTCTCGACCATATGTTGAGCCTTCAAGAAAGAAATAACACGGCTAGATGAACCCTTCCACTCCAATCTGGGAAACTCTGGCATCGCCAATGTAACAGTCTTGGCGTTGCAATGAAGAACGGCATGGTACGGAGACAACCAGTCCATGCCCAGAATGACCTCAAAGTTGGTTATGTCGAGCAATAAAAGATCCGCTCTAGTCTCATAACCACATAAAGTCACAATAAAGGACCGGTAAATCTAATCCATAATAACAGAATCGCCTACTAGCATGGACACATATATAGGGGAACCCAAGGACTCACAAGAAACACCCAGAAAAGGAGAAAACTAATATGAAACATATGAATACGTAGACCCTGGATCAAATAGTGTCGAAGCATCCCTACGGCAGACAACAAAAATACATGTGATCACGGCGTCTGACGCTACTACATCTGTTTTGGTTGTAAAAACATAGAACCTAGTTGGAGCACCACCTAATTAGCCTCCACATGTAGGGCGACCCCTACCCACATGCCCTCCGCATCTGGCTGGCTGGACGGCTGGTGCGGCAACTGGGGTGGTGATCATGGGCTGATGGCCCTACTGTACCGCCTTGCCCCAAAGCCCGGGGCAGAATATCCTCGCATGACCAAGCTCCCCGTACACATAGCAACCTCTCTGTGCGGAAGATGACTGGCCTTGAGTCTTACCCTGGGGACCTGAACACCCACTGGAAGAACCCTGAATAGCCGGTGGGTGGTAGGAGCTCTTTGGAATGGTGTTGAAATATGGCCACACTCGAGCACCTCCTAGCCCCTCACAAACTAACCCTGCCCCCAGATGAAACACCAGTGAACCCTCTAGAATATTGAGGCCATTTGTCCCTCGGTGCCTGCTCTCGGTGCTGCTGACGAATACCCTCGATCCTCCGAGCTATATCCATAACCTGCATGTAAGGAGTCAACATCTCAATCTCGCGGGCCACAGTGACCTGAATACCATAGTGCTAGCTCGTAATAAACCTCTACACTCTCTCTGCATCGGTGGGTAGTATCATAAGTACATGGCGAGACAACTTAGAAAATCTCGCCTCATAATCGGTCACAGACATCTGACCCTGCTGAAGCCCTCTCGAACTGACCCCGTAACTCTTCCCTCTGAGAGGGTGGGATATATATCTCCAGAAGGAGACGTGTGAATTGGTCCCATGTCAAGGGAGGAGAAGTTGTTGGTCTGCTAAGAAGATAGGACTACCACCATGTACGGGCCCTGCCCTCCAGCTGAAATGTGTCAAAGTTAACCACGCGGGACTCCAATATTCTCATGTTGTGCAGTTTGTCCCTGCAACGATCAATAAAGTCCTGGGGGTCTTCATGTCGCTCACCGCCAAAGGCAGGAGGATGTAGCCTGGTCCATCTATCTAATAGCTTATGCGGCTCGCCTGTCGCGGCTGGTCTAGGATCTAGTATAGCCGCTGCAACTGGCTGAGCCCTGCTCACAGGTAGTGCACATGGGGTCTAATATACAACAGCATCGTGCCCTGGAGCCTGCACGGTAGGGGTCTGTGCTCCCCCTCCCGCTTGAGAGTTGGCTGCGTTCGCTGGAAATAAAATAGCATGCGTCATAGAGTCCATGAAACGCAACATACGGCCCATGACCTCCTGGAATCCTTGTGCGGACATGAATTCATCGGGGCTGGCTCAGCCACAAGCACCTCGCCCTGCTCCTCAATAACAGGATCCTCCACTGGATCCATTGGTGGCACAACAGGAGCAACTCTAGGATGCCCTCATCCTCTCGCAGGAGCTGGAGCCCTCCCTCGGCCTCTAGCAATAGGGGGAGCAGCTCCTCCACCGCTAGGTATATTTGTCGTGCGCGTTCTCACCATTTGTGAGAGAATAAGAGAAATATGCTTAGCACAACATCAACTGCATGATAGGAGATAAACAAAGAGAAGTTTCCTAATACCCTATAGCCTCTTGAAGATAAGTACGGACGTCTCCACACTGATCCGCAAGACTCTATTATGCCTTCTCATGACTTGTGAGACCTATGTGAACCTTGAGCTCTTATACCAAGCTGTCACGACCCAATTCCTACTATAGGTCGTGATGGCGCCCAACGTCGCCGCAAGGCAAGCCAACGGTGAACTATCCATGTAATTGTTCATTTTAATATTTTTTAAGTAATTGATTTTATTTAATAAGAGAACGATTAATAGGTGATTGCAGTAATGCAAAGCATAAAACAACGAAAGAGTAAAATAGCGAATTTAATACTCAAAACCATAAAATATCTACTAGAATATTCCCAAAATCTCCAAATCACTATCCGAACATACTCTTAAGTCAAAATCACCCTACGGAGTTATCAGAACCATCAAAACTCCATTCCGGAGCCATTTATGCATAAGTCAACATCCGATCAACTCTTTTAACGTAGGCTTCCAACCTTGGCAGTAAGTATCTCAATTCATTCTGAAACATCCCCGGGACCAGATCAACTATCCCGGCAAGTCACATATCAATAATTAAGCATAGAATAAGCAATAAATGGGGGAACGGGGATACAACACTCAAAATGACCAGCCGGATCGTTACAACTATATTGTTCTATATATGGAGTGGTGCATGTATAACTATCATAGTAGTCTAAAGTAAATAGAATCATGTGATAAACTTGTTAGCCATGTAATAAGTGTCATTATTTGTTATCCCATGTCGATTTTGAGCTCCATGATAGTAACTATGTGCCACTTATATTGTTGTATTAATTGATTAACACCTATTTGACTCTTATTCCTGTGCCTACACTGATCATGTTATTTCTGCTGCTCCAGTAAGGTTCCTGAACCTTCACATACCCCCCTTAGTTGAGAAATTTCATGTTTAAATCACTATGTCAACTTACCTATAGTCCCCTATTAATTTAAAAGGATCTTCCCAATAGTTATGCTTTTCCCATTATGCTAATCTATTTGTCTTCATGAGGAACCTTAGATAACAGTTATATTTGGCCTCATATTGATTCTATTTAACTGAAAAGGAATGGTTAATCAAGATAGCCTAATTAAGATGTGAATATATGATAGACTTTGACCTAGGGTACCATAGTAATCCTACCTGCTCATCTGAAGTGATGTTCTGCATTGATCCACCTATTTGATTTGGCTATTTGTATGTAAAAATTTCCCTAATTATCTCATGATCATGTGATGTCTACGATACTTTTTAGATAGACTTATCTTGTCTTTTGATTATTGCTTACCTTGATAACTTAATAACTTGACTGTGTGTTAGCCTTGTTGGTGTAGCCTGATAGTAAACTTACTCATAAATCTAAATGAGAATATGTTGTGATTTGCCTGCCCTACTTTGACCTACTAAAGTGTTGAATAACTCTACTTGTTAAACCATGGATGTTTGACAGTATTGTTTGGATGATCATCACTTATATATCTTAGTGTTGTTTGGTCCTGATAGCCTGCACATTGTCATAACAAGATATCATGTCCATTAGGTTAAATGAAGATAAAAATATAGCTTTATTACGCATGTTAATGTCTCGGTTGACCTACTTGTTTAGCATGTTCTTTGTGAATTCTTATTGAAGTGTTTAAAGGAAGTCTTGGTTGTGTGCATACCAGTTAGAACTGTCCTAAAAGCTGTTATATTGTTTTGTAACCTACTCAAGTGATCTGGATCATAGTTAGAAAAGGTTCTAAAATGTTGGACCTCTAAGGAGGATAACAGGATAAGTATGCAGGTCTATCTCTATCAATCACTAATATCTTAGACTGCTTAACATGACATCCCTGACCTTAAAATTATAACTTAGGCATATTTGGTGGTAACATGAAATCAGTCGTCTGTACTTTACAATTTCTGTTTGACTGTGTCGTAGTAGTGATCCTCTCGAGATTCTGTACACATTGTGTCACCTTAAGGCCTTTGATACTGTTAGCATTTTAATAGTCCCTACAGGATGACCTATTTTTACACTCAGTGCTCCGATAGGAGTGATCCAAGGTTGATATTGTATTGGTTCTTAGTTGATTATGCTTTAGTACTCTATTGATAATTGTAATGCCTTTATAGTTGTTTGTTTCAAGATATTGATGCTTCTATGTGGCTGAACCTTTGACATTTTCTTGTTTCATATTGATAATGTGAGACTGCTAAATGGATATCTAATTTGTATCTAAACCTTCGAGGAAGAGTAAGTGTAGGTAGCTAAGGGTATTTGGGTGTGAAACCTGATTTGTGGTTAAGATGCCCTTCCCTGATACAAACACTGCTCGGGGTCCATGAGACCCTTGTGAACTCTGAAGTGCCAGGGGTTCAAAGGGGGATTTTATCCATAAATAAGATTTTATTCTAAGCCTTTGGTCATTGACCTTTATTAATCCTTCTAGGATTAATACAAAATGAAATTGGATTCACTAAAGCATTAAGTTTTATTCTTATTTATTATTTTATTCTTTTTATGTTATATATTTATTTCCACTAATTATCTTCTTATTTCTTTTGTATGCATGTTTGAATTGGGCCTGCTGAGTTCTTTGGAACTCAGGTCCATGAACCAGTCTAGGACTCCTTTCGCTAGATGAAGTCTACTGCTCGTGTGAAACCTGCTGGGCTTGGTCCACTGGCCCAATATCGAGAGTCCGGTTCCTTTTTCCCTTCTCACTTTTAGACAATAAATCAGGTTGTTTATTCTTTGTATATGTCTGACACTAACATTATTATTGAATACTTTTGATATCTTTGAATGTTTAGGAAATATAGACAAACCAATGCCCATAGGTAAAAAGAATTAAATTTGAACTATGTTCGCTTTAAAACCTTTAATGTCTTAACCACTTATTCTTACAACAAATGAAAAATCGTCTTGCCATCACTAATCGTTTTCTACAAGTTTTGGATTCAAACAGATTCAAAAAGCAAAATATTTCTCTTTGTAAAGATCAGAATCGCAAAAGATAATGATAAAGCTGATTTTCAAGACACAAAATCGAACACAAGTTGGTGAATGCAAACTGAAATGAATTTCAAAAAATACAACTCTGATTGAAATCAATTCTTAATAAATGGTATACACATCCCATCTATTAATATATTTTCTAGTAGTCTTTTATTCCACTAAGTTGTACGAGTAATCGCATTTTTCTAAAAGAGATAAAACATTCAAAGCTTCTTTCAAGATATAGTCCTTCACGAGGTTTTCTCAATTTTTGTAGGCATAAAGATTTCAAGCTGGATTTTTCATGGGTTATAAACCTTAAAAATTCTATAAATCCTTTTTCAAAGTACATACACGATCTTTTTTCAAAGCAGTAGATCTGTAAACTAGACTTAGAATACTTTACAGACTTTAAGCACCTAATTGACTAGATGATAGACATTCATTTCCCCTAACCTAGCCTAAATTAAGGAGCCGTCTCAGGAAGATTTTAAGGGATTCTTAACACCTTCCCCTTAGAATAACTAGAACGCTTACCCAAATCTCACCGGTTAGTAGACCACTAGGATACTAATCTAATAAATACGTAGGTACCTTAATATACCTTATATATTAGATGGCTTACTTTAGCAAATGGTTATACCGGACTGGAAATAGGAGCGCATCACTATGGATTTCTTGGTTGGTTTACTGCAGACGTTGAGGATTTGATCCGATTTGGGTCATTGCCGATAGACTAACTAAGTGTCACGACCCAAAATCACGTGACCGGCATCTGGCATACTACCCAACCCGAGTGAACCAAATCAGATAATGCACCCAATTCATATGCATGAAAACCAATTTAACTGCGAAGCTCTTTGAAAATCATATATATTTTCAAGTTATGATATGTAACGACTCGACTGGTCGTTTTGAGCATTTGTACTTTGTTCGGTGGTTTAAGGTCTTGAGTAGCTTTATGTGTTACATTATAACTTGCGGGTATCATCAGTTTTGGCTTTTGAGCGGTTCGAAATTGATTCGAGAGAATGATTCTTTGATAGGAAGCTATAGGTTGGAAGAGTTGACCAAGTTTGACTTTTGTGTATTTGACTTCGGATCGTAGTATTGATCATTTTGCTAGGTTCGGAGGGTGATTTTGGACTTGGGCATATTCTTGGATTTGCATTTGGTTATTTCTAGAAGGTTTTGGCACTAATTGGCAAAAGTTCGCAATTTTAAGGTTTGGAATATTCATAGGTTTAACCGAAAGTTGACCTCAATATTATCGGGTTTAGATTGTGGTTCTAGGAATTGGAATAGGTTTACGTCATTTGGAACTTATGTGCAAAATTTGAGTTCATTCCGAGTTGGTTTGATATAGTTCGACACCTATTTTATAAGTTAAAAGTTCAAAAGTTCATTAAGCTTGATTTGAGGTGTGATTCGTGGTATTGATGTTGTTATGTGTTATTTGAGGCCTCGTTATGTGTTATATTTTGGAACTTGTTGGTATATTCGGACGGGGTCCCTAGGGGCTCGAGAGTGTTTCGGATGAGTTACAAATTATTTTGAGCATGTTGGGCAATTTTGGTGCTGGTTCTTCGCACCTACGCAGATTTGACCGCAGGTGCGGGATCACCTATGCAATGGAGTGGTATCTTTTGCGACGGGGAGTTGTCCAGGGGAGTTTTGCTTTTGCGGAGATTTTGACGCAGATGCGGGAGTTCTTCTGCGAGATACATAACGCATATGTGGAGATCCAAATGCGGCTATGGGTCAGCAGATGCGACGAATGGTCTGAGGTAGCCCGTTCGCATATGCGAGATAGGGACCGCATAAGCGAAGGTCTCATGTGTGACTTATTGACCGCATATGAGCAAATGTTGGGCAGATATTATATATTATGAGGGTTTGTTCATATTATCACATTTTTAGTTGGGGAGCTCGGTTTTGGGCGATTTTGGAGAGGAGTTTCATCACATAGATTGGGTTAAGTATTTTCTACTCAGTTTGATTATATTCCATGATTCTTTTTTCAATTTTGGCATTTCATGGATGATTCTTAAATAGAAATTGGGGGTTGTTGTCTAAACTTTTCTTAATTGATTAATTGAGTTCTAAATATCGAGTAGGAGATGGATTTGAGTGAAATACTATGGTTGGACTCGTATTCCAATGGATTGTCAGAATTTGTGAGTTTTGTCGGGTTTCGAGGTGCGCGGCCAGGAATGACTTTTTGGTTGACTTTGAGTATTTGATTAAAGATCCAACCTTTATCATTTGCGTTTATTTCCTTTAGTATTATTTGATGTTTTTGAGTTGCTTATGGCTAGTTTCGAGTCGTTTGGAGGAGGATTCACACGAGATGTCATTTCTAACGTATATTTTGGCTTACTCCGTATTGATTTAACTTTTTCGATGTAAGTAACATATCTAAACTTGGATTTGAGGGTAAACATCCCTGAGAACTATGATATTTGAGATGGGCTGGGGATGACGCACGTGCTAGTTGACGGGCGCGGGTGCGTTCACCGAGGTATTCATGATCTGGGTCGTTCTTTTAGACTATTATATGCCTTGTTTTGCTATCATGCTTCTTTGATATCATGGTTTCTCCATTTATGTGACTATATGGATATTATTCATGCTATAAATCATGCCTAGGCTACCTGCTCAATTGTATGAGACATGTTAGAGCTATTTTGCCATGTTGAGCTAATATTGCCTTAGCCGTAGTCACGCTGTTTCAGTAACACAAGTTATATCCACATGCTCTATCTCTGTTTCTATGCATTCTTGATATGCTATCTCACATAGTTTTGGTGTCTTTGTATGTGACACGAGTTTGAGTTGTATTTGAGGCACATTGTGGTGTTCCATATTATACGATTTGATTATGTTTCTAAGATACATTGACATATAGAGACTTGAACGAATTGATGACTGATGTGGGCTGTAGAGTCGTGTTATGAGTTATGTTAGATCGGGTTGCACGCTGCAACGCTTATATTGATATTGACGTGACGTGTACGTCATTCCCCACATTGTGCTAAGTGTTACTGATTTTGAGGATACGCGTGTACCGAGCCATATTGGCTTATGATTAGCCTTGGGCAGGATCCGCCCCACCGGAATCTAACATGCCAGTGGTGGGCGCTGGCAAAGTGTTTTATATACGTGCTTCTGTGATGGGCATTTATGCCAGGCACCCGTACAGTGCTAAATGTTGATTTGTATGATGGTTAGGGCCTTGTTCCAGGCACCGTGAGCGTTCTAAGTGTGGTTATTCTTGATAATTTCCTTGATATGATATTGATTTGACATGGATATTTGTCATGTAGGCACAGAGATGCATTTTCCTCATGCATAGTCAACATATAGGCATAGAGATGTATATCCTTCATACTAGATGGTATATGATAATTGATGACTTGACAAGTATATCTGACATGTAGGCATAGAGACTTATTCTTCCTTATGCTAGACAGTAAATCAAATTTGATGACTTGACATGTATATTGACATGTAGGCATAGAGATGTATCTTTCCTCATGCAAACTGGTAAACGAAAATTCTTATCTGATGTTGTAAAATTGGAAAACACATTTATTTTGATAAACTCATGTTTAATGGATTTTCAGTGGTAAGATTTGGACTTGACTATTATACTTGGAAAGCATGCCTATTTTTCCCTAACTATGAACGAGCTGAGCATATATCTCTTGAGTTATTTATCTTTTATGTCTTCATTACATTATTACGAGTTGTTATTGGCTATTGGTATTGGACTCTGACATTCTTCCGAGCTCGTCACTGCTTTCAACTTGAGGTTAGGTTTGTTACTTATTGAGTACATAGGGTTGGTTGTACTCATACTATACTTCTGCACCTTGCGTGCAGATCTCGGTGTTGATGTAGTTGTGTATGGTAGGAGTTGGCATTGAAGATGTACTTGCTTTCCGGATATAGCTGCCACTTATCCTTTCTAGCTTTCGGTTTGCAAATCCGTTTATGTATATTTCAAACAAATGATGTATTTATTTTGTACCAACTTTGTAAATTCTAAGTCTTAGAAGCTCATGACTTGTACTACCAATCCTTGGGATTTTGTATTGAAGTTCAGTTATTTTATTCATTGACTCCTATTATTCTTATTTGAGTTGTGTTGGTTGTTATTTGGCTTACCTAGCGAGTTGGGTTAGGTGCCATCAAGACTAGTGGAGTTTGGTTTGTGACAAGTTGGTATCATAGCTCTATGTTCATAGATTCTACGAGTCATGAGCAAGTGTCTAGTAATGTCTTGAGGATCGGTATGATGACGTCCATACCTATCTTCGAGAGGCTACATGGCATGTAGGAAAATTTCCCATCTTTCTTTCCTTTGTCGTGGAGTATTGATTCTGCTTGAAGCGTATCTCTTTGAATTCCATCCACTCACTCGTATGTTATGTGAGCACTCGGTATCAGTGGTGCATCAACGGCTTGTGATGTCATGTATGAGGTGCGAGATGTGTTTTCGATGTTTTGGTGATGGGCCAATCTAGAGGACTTGAGGCCAAGTTTGGACCATGGCTTGGGCTTGGTAGTTTTGTTGTGCAAGCATGTGCTTTTGGACTTATATCTCCGGTAGTGTTTCTAGGAGTGGAATTTATAGCTCGGTATGTGGTTGGATGGTTATATGATGAGTATGATGGAACTGCGGAATGTGTTTAGATTACTTGGATGTGACGAGAAGAGTTTGCTTGGGATGTGAAAAAGTGCTTGGTGTATGTCTTGATGTGTGGTACAGTCTCGAGTTATGAGCGTGTTGAGGTTTCTTTCATGTTTCTCATTTGTGAAACGAAGTAGATTCTTACGCATTGATGACGAGTTCAGATTAGGAAGGATTTAGTGTCTGCCTAGTGGTTAGGGCCATGAAAGGACATAGAAGAATGCCAGTTTAAGGCTAAGCATGTGGGTTATCGCGTGCGGGATGTTCTGAAGTTTTGTGATCCCTATGGTGCTTCTATGAAGATATTGCTTTCTACCAGTGGGTTATAAGAGTTGCAATTTGTGTTTGGATTGCTTGAGGAAGTTGTCTTGACTATCACGAGGATGAAGGTGAGCTTAGTAGATGATTTGATGTATTTTTTAGATTGGTGTCACGTGAGTTCATAAAGGATTTTGTTGAATTACAGTATAGGATTATTGCAGCTAGGGAGTAAGGTTATTGTGGGTTATCGGATGTTATGTTCTATGGCTTTGAGCCAAGTGGGGGAGTCTTCTATCGACGATCAAATTGCATGGTTATGTGTTGTATTGGTTTGGCCTAAGGCATATTTGAGGATTAGTTATGACTTGCAAAGGTTGGTTTTGAGGATGACTTGAGCGAGGAAAATTTTGGGTGCATGATGTATTACACTATAGATATATGGGAATCTTGGAATGATTAGGGTTCATTATTCGTGGTGGATGTGATGTGCTAAGAAAAGGGAATCACTCGGTTGCGTTGAGGTGAGGTACTCTTTTGGGTGTTGGTGTGCTAATGGAGCACAGATCGTTTGCCTCGTTTGGGCGTTGCATTTGAGATTATAATAGGGTGGATGACTCTCGAGAAGGTTCTAGTGAGTTCTAAAGTTATATGTGGTATTTGAGGATTTTTCCCAGATTTTGTATATGGATAAGATCTGAAATGGTTATTGAGATGGTGCCAGGGCTTGCCGTATTTCTGTACCATTGTTTGATTCTACATTCCAGTATCATAGAGGTTAAGGAAATAGCTTTAGGTTTGTGAGAGGTCTCTTTAGAGTGGGCATTTTGGTTGTAGTATTCTTGGGTGCTTAAGAGGGAACACGGTCTTATGGGATTTCGGGTGATATGGTTTCATGTTAGGATCTCTTGTGATGAGCTTTGGCTAAGGATCGGAGTGTACTGGCAAGGAGAAGTGTTAACTTGAAAGTAATTCAGAAGGAACTTGGATAAATAGGACAACTTAGTAGTAGATTGGATCATCATGGTAATGGATATGATTGATGCTTTTAGTTCTTTTGATGTGGTGAGGCTTTACGTGTGTTGGGTGGCAATACTCTTGGGTTTGGTGACTTGCTTGACTTGGTTGAGATAGAGGGATTCAGTTCTGATGGCTTGGTTTTGTGCTAATGGGGTTCGATGAGTTCTCGATAATTTCTATCACTGCTTGAGACGAATGTCTTCTACCGAGATGAGGAGTACGTTGCATGTTGTGCTTTTCTCTCGGATGGGAGTCAAGTGGAAGGTTTCTGGCTGACGAAATGTCTATCCTGTTTGTGATTCAGGGCTGATAATGGGGTTCTCGTGTTTTCCTATGATAGTATGATGGAGGCGGTGCATCGTGTGGGCTTGAGATTGTATGTGCAAGTTTGCGGTTCAGTTTTTTCACGCCCCGACCTCGGGGAGCGCGACCAACGCTCAACCGAGATACCCCGGTCAGGCAAGCATATTAAATGCTTTCTACCCAAACTTACCCATGAATAAATTTAAGATGTATTCCATTAATTAGACAATGAGAAGATTACATGAACAAAACCAATTTCATTACCATTAGAACTTCATTCACGATTTCCCAAAATATTACATTACACATCAATAGTTTAGAAGTGGAAACGTGTCATACAAATACAACATCTTTAGTTTGACTTTCCCAAAACCAAGATACAACCCACACTACGTCTATGGAGCCTCTAATGGATACAAGAGAGTAATATGATGGTGTCGGCAATAAGGCCCTAGTATACCTCAAAACACTATATTTAAAGAACAAAAGATACAAAACCCCGAAATGAAGTGGGGCTCACCAAATCAGCTGAGGAGAGGGCTTACCGCTATCACTGATCGATGTCGCATGCTGTGGAACCACCTGCATCCATTAAAGATGCAGCGCCCCCTATAAAATGGACATTAGTACATATTGAATAATACTAGCATGTAAGACTAAACACCCTCTCAAAGAATCGAGTAACAGTACAAGTAGAAACAACATAAGATCAATGAGAGCCTCAACTAATATAAAAGTATCAAGTGAAAAGAAAGACAATTTTTCAAGTAATTATCAATATGTTTAGGTTGAGAGATATTTATTACCGATACACCATCGTGTTTTTAGCACGAAGCCGATTACGGCCCGATCGGCTAAGCCGTCTCACCCAAAGACATCCAATCACAACGCCACCATGTGTGCGGCATGGCGTCCGATCTGAGCCCGATCGGCTATGCCGTCTCACTAGAATGCCATGTGGGTCGACATCACTTTCCGCTAGCAATCATCTCATCACAATTAAGAGGAATAATCCCAACACATCAATCTCATCCCATTTAAGGGAAATAATCTCATCACATCAATATAAGGATTTTACCCCTCAATCACTCCTACACCGGCACGTGTAGTTTTGGGGTTAGGTCAATTCAACCTACCCTTCCTTGGTAACTAAATGATACTCCCAAATCATTTATTATATAAAGAAGTTACAGTTCCTTTCATAGTCTTTCACACATCCTCTTCATTTCATTGGCACTAGGGGCCACGTGTGTAATTGTCATTCTTGGCACGATGGCCACATGTTTTATCTCATATCCACTTCTTTCACTTTCAAGCATCATCATAGATTATCAACAATAAAAGCATTTGGAACCAAGACTTTAAATATGTATATGAGCAACATGAGTCTTAAGCATATTGAGCATTTTTCCACAATTTGGCATAATAACTTTCATTTGAAACACAAATTGAAGTCATAATATTTTATTACACAATCGATACTTGAACACATTCCCGAAAGAGAGCGTAATGTGATAGGAGAAATTGAAACACATTTTGAGCATATAATTTCCGACACAATGCTTATTTGGAATAATCGAATTTATTAGTAATAACTCGGAACACGAGGAATAAGAACATGGGCCAATCACACTTGAGACTTACGAGAACATCATGGAATTCGATTCTACAAGAGAAGTTTAGCCAACATACCTCGCTTGAGCTTTCCATAATTTACTACAATGTTTTTGAAATCCTAGCGACTTCAATCTATTAGAGACATGACAAAGTTGAACCATAATTAGGAAGACGTTTTATGGATTCATCCCATTTAGGCATTTTACCAAGCACTAGGTGTACAATATGATTTCAAGGTTCTTTTATGGTGGAATTGCCTTCATCCCACAACCTAGTGTTCACCCATTTGAGATCAACAACCTCCCCACAACCCTTGTTGGTACATGCATGCAAAAGGGACAACTCCCACACCCAAGAGTCACACTTCTCATTACCTACTTTCAGTCCAATCCCGAAACTGAGGGCTAGGGAGTTTAATCTTACCTCTTAGATGAAGACCTTGTGAGCTTTCCTTGTTGAATTTCAAGGCTTGAGCAAGGATTTGATGTATGGAGATGTTGGTGCCCTTCCTTCTCTCTCTAGCTCCCTTCCCCTCTCTCTAAATACCAGATTTTTGCCTTCTAAACGAGCCCCAATGGCTTTTAATCAAGATGGGGTCGGGTTATAAAATCAAAAAATGGACCCTCTGAACTCAACTCTGTGGTCACACAGTGCACCACGGATCAGGTCTGCGGCCTGCAAAATGGACCGCGAAAATGGTCCCAAAAACTGGGCCAGCCTGCTCAAGTCTGTGGCCGTTCTGCAGCCCGCAGTACAGTTATACGGTCTCATAACGCACCACAGAATCTCCTTCCAAAATTCTTCATGCTAGATCTGCGATGAATTGTGCAGCCTGCTAAATGATTATGTGGTCGCAGAATTGACCACAAAATGTCCTTAAAAAATTAGTCATTTTACCGCTCCACTCCGCGGAGGATCTGCGGTCCGTGAAGTAATTCTACAGTCGCATAATGGACCGGAGAAATGCCATGCTCTGCAACAATTTTTCTTCCAACTCCCCAGCATATTGCACAACCCAAAAAGTATGTACCGCGATTTATAACCCTCAATCACGTTAGCCTACCTCGGCACCACAAAACCCCGATCTTTAGGTAAACTTTTATGAGGTTTTACATCCTCCCCCGCTTAGGATCATTCATCCTCGAATGAGGAGTAGAGTCCGCCTAAACACCCAACATAACTCATCTCTTATTTTGCACATCTCAAACCCCCAAATTTTGTCTTACTCCTAGAATTTTCAGAAATTTTGGCAGAGTTTCCCATGTAATTGGGCCTATCCACCTGTTAGAGAATCCCAGAAACCGGTCCTAACGGCATAACCATAACACAACAATATATCACAATATAAAGCAACATCAACCATAATGTCATAAACATTATATTATCAAAAAGGAGCATCATTAACATAAAACGTACAAGTGGAACACAATTTATAGAAAGTAAGCTCTTAACATTTTCATAGAACACAACTACATAGTAATTCAAACAAATGAGGATACTTCATCTTCATCTCTTTCTCGGCCTCCCGGGTAGTCTCTTCAACCTGTTGGTTTTGCCATAGCACTTTCATGGAGGCAATCTATTTATTTCTCAGCTTTCGGACTTGCCTATCAAGAATGGCAATTAGAATCTCCACATAAATCAATTCTTCATTAACCTTAATAGCCTAAACTAGGACAATGAGTGTCGGGTCTCCAACTACCTTATAGATACATGAAACACCGGGTGCACCAACGACATCTCCGGTGGTAGCTCAAGCACCTAAGCCACCTGAGCAATCCTCTGAATGATTTTGTACTGTCCGACATAGCTCGAACTCAATTTCACTTTCTTCCCAAACTGCATTATAACCTAGACAACATGGACGGTATCTGATGTTTAGATGAATTCTAGTACTATTTGGTATTACCCGATAAGGGTGTACGTTTCAGAAGGCGCACTGTGTTTTGACTTACAAATTCTTCATTGGTATTGTGGTACTCGCCTAGTTTGTCGACCGCTGATATTCAGTTTTTGCTATATGGCAGGAAAGAATTATGGAAGTATTTCTCATGGAATGAGTGTGTACGAAGGATGTGTCAGTTACTTGAGTGGTCGAGTTAGGATAAAATATAGTAATTCTGGTATTCTAGGGATTTGGAGACTGGGAATTCTTATAGGCTGATTGTTCCTCGGTTGCGGACTGTGAAGGTATGTCCAAAGTTAGACAGCTAATAGTATGTGTTGTGGTTAGGTTATTGTAGCCTTTTGGAGGTTATTTATCTATTTGGGGATGACCGGAGTTGATTTAGGGGCCGATTAGTAGGCCTAATGAGGATGTGTATTCTACACCGGGTCGAATTTGTTGACTCAGCACTGCTATTATTGAGGGATGTGTCATTCAGTTAGAGTTGAGCTTGTTGTGTTCTGATATGTTCTATGTGTTACTCGTCTATGCTACAATGGTCTGTGAGATTATTGACTATTTGCACATATGATGCGGTTCTATTTGGGCCTTGCGGCGGAATTCAAATGAGATGGTTCTTGGGGGTGTTGAATGGTTGATTGCTCCTTGGTTAGGGTCTTTCCGATTTATGATATATTGTACTTCGTTTCTCCATGGTTATGGTCATGCACTGCATGTGTTTGTTGTTGATTTGTGTATGGTTGTTGATTTTGAGCATCATGGCTCGAGGTATTTCATATGGATCAGTGTTTGGATTGGGTCACGCGTTGTGGTAGAGTTATGTTAGGATGTGATCCCGTGCACTTATTTCGTGTGTTTTGTTCCTCCTCTGTGAGATGTGTGCATAGCATTGCACTTTTTGGTGGTATCTGTTGAGCTTGTGGGACGATTCTATCATTTGTTTCTTCTTTCATCATTTGTTACATTTGAGTTGTTGCTTGTTGGGTGCATGGATTGCACGGTCTATGGCTTAGGTAGTATTGATGTGTCAGTAGAGCAGCTTGTATTTGATGAGTTGAGTTCATTGGACCTGGAATGAGTGCCATCAGATTTGATTGAGATATGTTTGGAAGAATAACGTCTCTAGTCATCTTAGAATTGGCGATGGTTCTTGTTGGCCGATAAAGAGCTCCACGACTTGTTGATATGATGAGTGGTTATGAGTTTCTATGTGTTTATTTCATCATTGGAAGTGTACGAAGTTTTAGGACAAGGTTTTATTCGATATGAGATTTATTACCCGTACCGGGTTTGTTTTTGGGAAGCTATTGGGGTCTGAAGTTATTACTATAAGCACCTGAGTTATGAAGTATATCATATGATTACACCTTGGGTTATGGTTATTGCCTGATACAATTTGTTCAGATTTATATGGCGTTTAGATGAGAGATCCGGGTCTTGTAATGAATTTCGAATGTTGGAAATTGGGTTCTAAGGTTTACGAACTAAGGTTGAAATAAGGATTTTCAGTTATGTTGTGTTGTCAAGCTTACATGGATTAGGGTGATGTGGGATCACCCATGAGTATGTGCGTGGTGAGTATACACAGTGATTTGACATCTTTGGAACGACTCTTGGCACGTTCTAGGACGAACATAAGTTTAAGTGGGGAGAATGTAACGACCCTACTGGTCGTTTTGAGCATTTGCACTTTGTTCGGTGGTTTAAGGTTTTTAAGTAGCTTTATATGGTATATTATGACTTGCGGGTATCGTCAGTTTTGGCTTTCGAGTGGTTCAAAATTTATTTGATAGTAAGCTTTAAGTTTGAAAAGTTGACCAAGTTTGACTTTTGTATATTTGATGTCGGATCGAAATTTTGATGGTTTCGTCAGGTCCATATTGTGATTTTGGACTTGGGCATATTCTTGGATTTGCATTTGGATGTTTCTAGAAGGTTTTGGCACTAATTGGCGAAAGTTGGCAATTTAGAGGTTTGGAATATTCATAGGTTTGACCGGGAGTTCACTTCTATGTTATCGGGTCCAGATTGTAGTTCCGGTAGTTGAAATAGGTTCGTTACGTGGGGATGGTTAGTTTTGTTTCGGGGAAGTTTTGAAATGATTTGGATATTTGGTTCTTAATTTAGAAGGTTAAGTTGGGAATGTTTACCTAGGCTTGACTTTTATGAAAACGACCCCGGAATGGTATTTTGATGGCTTCGATAGGTGCGTATCAAGATATTTCAATTGGGCGTATGCCCAGAATTTAATTCGGAGGTCCCTAAGTTGATTTGACTTTTTTTGCTGAAAGTTGGCAATTTGAGGTTTAGAAATTTTCTTAAGTTTGACCATTGGTTAACTTTATGGCTATCGGGTTCGGAACTTGGTTTTGGGACATGGAATAGGTCCGTTTTTATATTTGAAACTTGTCTGCAAAATTTGGTGTCACTCCGAGTTGGTTTGATAGGATTCAGACGCTTGGTTGTAATTCTAGTGACTCTTGAGTTTTCTTTTGAATTTCATGTCTTTTGTTGTCCGACTCATGGTTCCGGATGTTATTTTGGTGTTTTCATTACGCGAGTGAGTTTGTATGATGTTATTAGACTTGTCTGGATGTTTAGTGTGGAGCCCCTAGGGCTCGGGTTGTCACGCCACAAAATCGGGGAGCGCGACCGGCGCTCAACCGAGTGGACCCGGTCGAGCAAGCCTGTTAGACACTATCTACCCGACTCACCTATGATCCAGAGAAGGCATGCTCTCATTAGTTAGGCCGTAGAAATTTCATACATATATACATTACTAAGTCGTTTCATTTTTTTACATCATTGTTAAGTTTCAAATTACAGACATTCTTATGACTGAGCGGAACAAGAGCCCAAAACACAACATGATCCGTTGACCTTTCTAACACCCATATACAACCCACATAGTGTCTACGGAGCCTCTAAAGATACAAAAGAGAGTAAAGATGTTGCCGGTAACAAGGCCCCGGCTATACCTCAAAAAGTGACTACAATATAAATAAAAGGTACAATACATGACCCCAGAATGAAATGGGACTCACCGAGTCCGCTGAGAAGAGGATGCAGCACTATATGTGATCAACACTGTCTGCTATGGAACCACCTGCATCCATTTAAAGATGTAGTGCCCCCGGCAAAAGGGACGTTAATACTGTTAAATAGTACTAGTATGTAAAACTAAAACACTGTCTCAATAGAATGAACAATAATACATGGGGAAACAGTCAAGAATGCAATATGAGCTTTAAATAACACTAAACATCAAGTTAAGGATCACATAGATTTTTAAGTCAATCCTCGCAATATTAGGTTGGATGGTTTTTAGTGCCAATATGCCATAATCCATAATACCACCGTGTTCTTACATGGAGTCCGATCTCGGCCCGATCGGCTAGGCCATCTCATTTGAGACATCAACCATATTCACAATTTCATCCACAATACCACTGTGTTCTTACAAGGAGTCCGATCTCGGTCCGATCGGCTAAGCCATCTCTTTTGAGACATCAACCATATTTACAATTTCATCCACAATACCACCATATTCTTACACGGAGTCTGATCTTGGCCCGATCGGCTAAACCATCTCATTTAAGACATCACCCTTTTTCAATCAGTCATTTCACTTCGTATTTCTTTCCCATCTTTTCAATATAATGGCACGAGTGGCCCCAATTATAAAGTTATTCTTGGCACTTGGTCGTATTTCATGATTCAAGTTCTTTTCCATATTCAAACATTATTATTATCATCAACAACAACACGGTGTTTCATTCAAGACTTTTGATTTCACATGTGAGCAATTTAGAATCCAAGGCACATAGAATTTAACTTGAAGTCTAGGCATTTCTTTGCACATATTCTAAGTTTTGAACTTTTCCTCAGATGACGAGATAACATAATGAAAGAATGGGAATACATATTACACATATATTTTCAAAACAAGCACATTCGGGATAGCAATTTCTAGGATGTTCATTTTGGGACTTGCATCGATTTCATGAATACCATGAGATTAAATTCTAAGAAGAGGGGGCTTAGCCAACATACCTCAATTGAGCTTCTTAAAACTCTAAGATGTTCCGTAACATTAGCAACTTCAATCTATTTGAGCAATATAGCAAAATTGAGCCAAAAGTTAGGAAAACGGTCATGATTCTAGCTCACTTGAGCATATTATCAAACACTAGGTGAGAATCAATGTTTTAAGGCACTTTGTGGAAGATTCGATCATTCCCCAACCTATTCTCTACCATTTTTAGCTCACAACCTTCCCACATACTTCAAGAATACATGCATGCAAGACAACAACCCTCACACCCCATAAATGTCTCCCTAATTACCCCATTTTTGTAAATTTTCGAAATTAAGAGCTGGGGCATAGATTCTTACCTCTTGGGATGAAGTCCTAGGGTGCTTCTCTTGCTAATCGTCAAAGGTTTAAGCAAGAATTGAAGAGAAATTTTTTATGAAGATCACTTTCTCCCTCTAGGACTCTCTCTCTCACTCTAAAGGTATCAAAAATAAGCTCAAAATGGTCTATGGGATGTGTTTTAACGGAATAGGGTAGGGTTTAAAAACCCCAAAAATTAAGCTCCAGAACAGGTTCTACGGTCGCATATGTGACCGCATAATGATTAAGCGGTCCGCGAAATGACCGCGAAACTTGGGTGCCAAAACTGGTAGGGAACTGACCAGGTCTTCAGTCACTATGCGGCCTGCAGACCTGTTTTGCGATCGCATAATGCACCCGCAGAACTGTTCTGCGGTCACATAGTGCACTGCAGAACCTCCCTCCGAAAAATCCCAAAGTGGGATATGCGACAAGAGTGCAGCCCGCAAAATGGATATGCGGTCGTATAATGAGCCGCAAAAATGACATTAAAAATGGCCCAAAAGACTGCTCCACTCTGCGGCCATTCTGCGGTCGCAGAATGGATTGCAGAAATGCCTACTCCTGCCCAACACTTTCCTTCGACTCCCCAGTGCACTATTTAATCCAAAAAGTCCGTCTACTATTATTAACCTCTACGCCTACTTCTACATCACGGAATCCGGGTTTTAGAAAAAAACCATTTACGGGGCCTTACACGGGTGATATCGAACGTATTTCGGATTGGTTTAAATTCATTTTTAGGTTGCTGGTGTGCTGGTGCTCAAGTTATCGCAATTACGAGCACCAGCCTCGCAATTACGAAGTAGGCAGGGGGCAGGTATCGCATTTGGAATGCCTCACTCGCAATTGCGAAGAAAGGCCTGGGTTGGGTAGGGTCACATTTGCGACCAATTGGTCACATTTGCGAGAGGGACAGACTTCGCAAATGCGAATCATCATTTGTGACATTTCCCTGGACTGTCAGGTGCTGTAATTGCGAATCATCATTTGCATTTGCGTGGGTTAACAATTGCGAGTTCTTCACCTAAACAAAAGGGTTGGAAAGACGAGATTTAGTCTCATTTTGATATTTTAGAACTCTAGACTTAGTAGGAGGCGATTTGGAGGAGGGATTTTCACCTACAACTATTGGGTAAGTGATTTTGATCAATTTTCAATTAGCTTACATGATTATGTATGAGATTTAACATCAAATTCATGAGAATCTAAGAGTATTCTTGGGAAATTTTGTCTATGTTTTGAAAAAGCAAATTTTTACATTTGAGAGTAGAATTTGACTCGAATTTGAAAACAAAACACATATATGGACTTGTAGGATTATGGGTAGTCGAGATCTGCCCTTGGACACGGGTTTTGACCGGGCGGGCCCTAGATTAACGTTTTTTTTACTTTTGGAGAATTGTATAAAGATCTTAGCTTTATAAATCGAAATTGGTTTCTTTTGCATTGTTTGATGATATTAAGTCATTTTTGGTAAGATTTGAGCAGTGCAGAGGTGAATTGTAATAAAAAAAGGCATATTTGAGTGTTGATTTGGACTAGTTGATGTAAGTATCTTACCTAGCTTTGTGTGAGGGAAACTACCCCTTAGGATTAGGTTTGATTGTACTATTTGATTGTGTAGAAGATGTGTACATGAGGTAACGAGTGTGTACACGGGTTTATATGTGGTATTTGACCGATTTAGACTCTTAGGTTACTTATAAGCATTAAATTGAAGTTGTTGTTATTTATTCTATCTTTCATTGTCAAGTTTATTCTTACCTGCTTTAAATAAAATTGCTATTACATGTTATATTTTTCATTATCGAGGTTACTCTCATATGCATTTAGTAGTTGTTGTTATTGCATGCTATTTCCTCCATTGTTGAGTTATTCTTATGCATTTAGTAGTAGTTTCTATTTCATGCTACCTCTCTTATTGTTAAAATTATGTTGTGCATTTGAATCGGAGTTGCCATTTCATGGAAATATCTTTCATTGTTTAGTTGATTGAAGTTGTAGTTATTTAGAGTTAATGACACGTTTTGTGGTTGAAGTTGTTCATTGTTGGAATATCTTTCCTTATTGAGTTACTTCCCAATGCATTTTGTCGTTATTGATATTCTTGTGCACATTGTGGTTGAGCTGTGGGCTATGTGTTGTGGTGATATTGGTATTATTGATTTTGGCAATGTTGTGGCATATGGGCACGTGTGGTGCGAGTGATTATTGTGTTGTGATATTGATGCGCATGCGGCGGTGTAAGGGTGGGTAGTGATGCGCATGCAGCGAGATAAGGTGGGATTTATACGCATGTTGCTAGTAAGAGAATTACTTGAAGCCATGCGGTGAGATAAGAGGGCTAAAGCGCATGAAGCTAATTCGGGAAAAATATTTTAAAAAATATATGTAAGGTTCATGCGGCGATTTAAGGAAGATTGTGATTGTGACTTGTGAAATGTGAATATGAGGTGTGGTACCTCAGTGTGATTCTTGTTGTCCATTCTATGTTGGAAAGGCTTGTTGATTTGCACAGTTATTGTTTTATTTCCTTACCTCATTCTATTCGTAATTTAATTGTAATTGGTTACTTAGTGTCCGTATCATATGAACATTCTTTGTTGTCCTTGTTGTATTTATTTCCGTTGATAGCCTTGTAATGATAAATTGCTTTATTGTCATTTGTTGCATATATTTTCCCGTTGTTAGATTATTTCAATATTCTGTACCCGTTTCTATGTCTAGTAGGTGTCTTGACCTGACCTCGTCACTACTCTACAGAGGTGAGGCTTGATAATAACTGGGTACCGTTGTGGTGTACTCATGCTACGCTTCTACATATGTTTTGTGCAGATCCAGGTACTTCTGCTTGTGTCGGACATTAGTGAGTTGATTAGACATTTCGAAGACTTCAAGGTATACCTGCTTGATGCTCTCAGGCCTCGGAGTCACCTTCTGCTATAGTCTCTACTATTGTTTATCTCCATATTAAACAGTGTTGTATTTAGAGATTCCTAGTGTACTTCTTTAGAGATTATGACTCTGTACCACCGACTTTGGGAATTATATGATCGTTATCCCATTTCGGTTTTCAATATGAGATTTATCAGTTTAATTTAATGTCTTAGTTGTTATTTCTATTAAATTCTCAATGTGTATCAGGCTTACCTAGTCTTAGCGACTCAGTGCCATCAAGACATCCTGAGTTGGGATTTGGGGTCGTGACAAGTTTGTATCAGAGCTCTAGGTTCATAGGTTCTACGAGTCATAAACAAGTTTAATAGAGTCTTGCAGATCAGTATGAAGACGTCTGTACTTATCTTCTAGTAGCTACAGAACTATTAGGAAATCCACTTCTTTCATTCCTTATCATGCAGATGTTTTGATATCAGAATCTGAGCCTGGGTCAGATGATCAGACACCCACACCCCCTACTAGAGCCGCGAGAGACATGGGCCGAGGTAGAGGCCGAGGAGGGGAACGTGCCACAGCCAGAGCAGCGACAGAGGAGCCACCAGTAGCTCCGCTTGGGGAGCAGGCAGCTGAGATGCCTGCTACTACCCCTGCACTCCAGGAGACCTTAGCACACTTCCTGGGCATGTTCGGTACTTTAGCTCAAGTGGGATTTATCTCGGTTGCACCAGCTACATCTCAGGTTGGGGGAGGAACTCAGACTTCCGCAGCCCATACTCCAGAGCAGTGAGTCCATGTTGATCAGGTTCCTGGAGTCATGCCAGCACAACCAGTTATTCCGGTTCGGCCAGAGGTTAGTCCAGAGGCATCAGAGGAGGAATAGCGGAGACTTAAGAGGTTCAAGAATTATGACCCTCCTACTTAGAGTGGTGCAGTTACTAAGGATGCACATTGATTTTTGGACAAGTGCCACTGTATTCTCCACACCATGAGCATCGTGGAGGTGAATGGAGTTGCCTTTAATACATTTCAGCTACCAGGAGTAGCCTATAGGTGGTGGCAGTCTTATGAGGAGGGTAGTTCAGCTGATGTAGAGCCACTCACTTGGACTCAGTGTTCGGATATATTTTTGTGGGAGTTCATCCCACAGACCCTCAGGGACACCTGGCGCACAGAGCTTGAGCAGCTGCCATCAGGTTCATCCCGTCATGCACCCGCTTTGATTGCTACAGTCCGAGATCAAGTAGGTAGATTTATCGAGGGGCTCAGTTATGGTCTTAGATTCAGCATGGCTCGGGAGTTGGAGACGGATACTCCATTTTAGCAGGTTGTGGAGATTGCTCACAGGTTGGAGCGTATGCAGGGCCAAGAGAGGGAGGATAGGGAGGCCAAGAGGCCTCGAGATTCTGGAGGATTTAGTTGTGCCCGCGCTTCAGTTTCAGCTTTTCATGGCAGAGGTTATGTGAGTCGATCGGTTCATTCAGCACTTCCAGCTACTCGCAGTGCTCCTGCCATTCCGAGGTCTCAGATAGCTCATTATGCACAGCCACTTTCAATTGCTCCTCCTTCACGAGGTGCCTTCAGCGGTCAGTCTAGCCGATCAGGTCAGATCCAGTTTTAGCAGCCACGCCCATCGAAAAGCTTTTTCGAGTATGGTGACACGAGGAAATAAATAACATCAAATCAAGAATCGAAGATCAAGATCATTCCCTTAACTTTCAAACCGTCAAACTCCGTCGAACGCGTCTGAATCACGTTTAACCATTATGGATCACAATCAAACTTTGCACCCAAGTCCCAATCAACAAAACGAACCTATACGAGATTTCAAAACCACAATAAGAGTCTGATAGCACCCTAGTCAACTCCTGGTCAAACCTATGAACTTTCCAAACCTTCAAAATGTCAACTTTTGCCAAGTATAGCCAAATTTGCACTATCATGTTCTACTCTCGATAAGTCATGCGAAAGGCAAGCCTAGTTTCGACTGTATACAAGCTTTTTAACAAGGCAATATAGCCTAATTAATACATATACTTATACCGATTTGACTTTTGGCCCCTTTACTCCAAGAATTTTCAAGTGAATACTTGAACTTGTTCAAAATTGATATTATAAACACCTCTAATCCTCTTGATTCTCACTTTCCTGACATAGATGATACACCAGTGCATAACCACCCGACCAATCATTTTGAGTTCTAGCATCTCATTTTATGATTTAAGACTTCGAGCGGCTTTTTATGGTGTATTATGACCTGCATACATAGTTGGTTTTGATTCTCGAGTAGTTTGGAGTTGAGTTATTAGAGTAATTCTTAATTTTGAAGCTTTATGTTGGAAGAGTTGACCAAGGTTTGTCTTTTGAGTAAACGACCCCGAAATCACGATTTGTTGGTTTCAATAGGTTCGTATGGCAATTTTGGACTTGATTATATGTTCATATTTGAATTTGGATGTTCCTTGATAGTTTGGCTATACTTGGCAAAAGTTGACAATTTGAAGGTTTGGAAAGTTCATAGGTTTGACCAGGAGTTTACTAGGGTCCTTGGTGATGTCGTTCGGTCTAATAAATGCCCCAGCAGCTTTTATGGATCTCATGAATAGTGTATTGAGGCCCTATCTTGATGTGTTCGTGATCGTATTCATTGATGACATTCTGGTGTATTCTCGTTCGGAGGCGGAACATGCGGGCCACTTGCGGATAGTATTACAGACCCTTCAGGATCATAAGTTATATGCTAAGCTCTCTAAATGTGAATTCTGGCTGAACTCAGTAGCATTCCTTGGCCATGTGATATCTGATGAGGGTATTAGTGTCGACACTCAGAAGATCGATGCAGTGAAGAATTGGCCGAGACCTACAACACCGTCAGAAGTCCGCAGCTTCCTGGGGCTAGCAGGATATTATAGGCGGTTTGTAGAAGGGTTTTCCTCTATATCAGCACCATTGACTAAGTTAACACAGAAAGCTACCAAGTTCCAGTGGTCTGATGCTTGTGAACATAGTTTTCAGGAGCTAAAGAATCGATTGACATCGGCGCCAGTGCTCACTCTCCCAGAAGGAACAAAAGTTTATGTGGTATATTGTGATGCCTCAGGTATAGGGTTGGGGTGTGTATTGATGCAACGTGGGAAGGTGATTGCTGATGCATCAAGACAATTGAAGAAGCATGAAAAGAATTACCCGACTCATGATTTGGAATTGG
>AWOL01S0038917.1:10502-31512 GCA_000715115.1 Nicotiana otophora
TGCGCAGAAGCGCAAGGAGCCGCAGAAGCGAGGAGGTGCACATTTGCGATCGGCTGGCCGCAGAAGCAGTATCGCACCTGCAATCAAAGCTTTGCAGAAGCTTCGTTCCTTCCTAGCCTCAACATGGCAGAAGCGACATTTCCTTTGCAGAAGCGGGCACACACCTGCGTCCAAAATCGTGCAGGTGCGACACACTAGAACCAAGCCTGCAATGTTTCACAAAAATAGTCTGAAACTGGTCCGGAACTCACCTGAGCCCCTTGGGACCTCGTCCAGTTATACCAACCAGCCTCATAACATAATACGGACTTACTCAGAGTCTCAAATCGCATCAAATAATATTAAAATTATAATTCACACCTCGATTCGAACTTTTCACTTTACAAAGCCAGCGCCGAAACGTATTAAATGAATCCGGAATGACTTCAAATTTTGCGCACAAATCATAAATGAAATAACCGAGCTATTCAAATTTTTGAAACCAGGTTCTGACCCCAATATCAATAAAGTTAAATCCGCATCAAACTTTGGAATCTATAAGTTTTCAAACTTTCAATTTTCAACAACTGGCGATGACTCAAGCTAGGGACCTCCAAATTAAATTTCGGGCATACGCCCAAGTTCCAAATCACGATACTGATATACTGGAACTATCAAAACACCGATCCAGGTCTGTTTACGCAAAATATTGACCGAAGTGAACTCAATTGAGTTTAGAAGCTCAAATTCATATTTTAAATCATTTTTCACATAACAACTTTCTAGAAAATTATATATTATATGGGTTGCGCACGTAAGTCGAGGAATGATGAATAGGGATTTTTGAGGTCTTAGAACATGGAAATGAATGCTTAAATTAATGATGACATTTGGGATCATCACAACAATGTCCGACCTCGGGAGTATCGGGGCTATGACCCCGAGTTCTGTTCGAATCCCAAAGGCCTCGGAGAGCACTACTAGGTAATTGAGAATGACCAACAAAAGGATGTGATATCCGCGACCAGCCAGATATCACGGCGTAGATCTCGGCACGTATCGGCAGAGAACCAGTGATTGGTTAAACAGAAGATTTTTTTTACCCTTTATAAAATTGTACTTAGGGTATAACTCCCCCTCTATATAAAGCGAGTCTGATTATTCATTTAACACACTGTAACACGCATATCATGGAAATATACTCTTATTTTCTCTATTATTCAAAGTTCTTACTCTTGTTCATCAGTGCTTCGTTATTGTGAGTCCGGGATCGCGGGCAGACACCTCATTAAGGTTTTCATTGAGTCCAGAATTGCCCTCCTTAAGTGGTTTGACAATTTATTACGTCTTTTATCAGTTTATTCTAATGCAATTTATCGTTTGTATTGAATTAATCCACGTATTCTTAAAACCACATACAAATTTAATTGTTATTCATTTTTTAGGATAAATAAAACTAAATCCTCAAAAAGTATTCTTCTAAATTAAACCTTTGAAATACAAAATAATTCGATTTAGTCCAACAAAGAAGAAATGAAGATTTAGTCTATACACTTTTTTCGTACAAAATATTAAATAGAATAGAAAAAAAAAACAAAATTTTGGAAGAGGAATAAAAAGAATTAATGGATTACGAAGAATATAAATATAAAAAGAAGAACGTCTCTCTAGGAGGAAGAAGCTAAATCGGGGAGGGATTGTTAGGATAGCTGTAACGACCCGACCGGTCGTTTCGAGAATTGTAGCCCCGTTCCCCAATTTACTATTTATTTTATGCTTTACAGTTATTAAGTGAGTTTCCGGGGTAGTTGGTTCAGGACCGGAGAGGTTTTAGAATGAATTGAGACACTTAGTCTCATGTATGAAAACTTAAGTTGAAAAGGTTGACCAGATGAGGACTTATGTGTAGACGACTCCAAAATGGAGTTTTAATGGTTTCATTAGCTCCGTTGGGTGATTTTAGACTTAGGAGTGTGTCCGGGTTGTGAATTGGAGGTCCCTAGTGGAATTAGGCTTGTAATGGAGAAATTTGGAAATTTGGAAATTTGGAAATTTGACTGAGAGTGGACTTTGTAGATACCGGGCTCGGATTGGGGTTCTAGGAGTTGGCGTAGGTATGTGGTATCATTTGTGACTTGTGTGAAAACTTGGAGGTCAATCAGACGTGATTTGATAGGTTTCGGCATCGTTTGTAGAAGTTGGAATTTCCTTAGTTTCAATAGGCTTGAATTGGGGTGCGATTTGTGATTTTGATATAGTTTGATATGATTTGAGGGACCGAATACGTTTGTATCGTGTTTTAGGACTTGTTGGTATAATTGGTTGAGGTCCCGGGAGCCTCAGGTGGAGTTCAGATGGTTAACGGGTCGAAATGGGAGTTTGGAGGATTGTTGAAGCACCAGGTCTGGTGTAATCGCATCTTCGAGGGTTTTGATCGTAGGTGTGCCGCCGCATGTGTGCACTATCCATCGCAGAAGCGGGCAGGAGTGTAGATGGGCAGTGCTCGCAAGTGTGAAGAGGTTTCCTGCACCTGCGAGGTCGCAGGTGCGAAGTATTAAACGCAGAAGCGGAAATGGGAAAGGGAGCTGGCTCCGGAAGCGACAGTGCGCTCGTAGATGCGTGTCCGCAGGTGCAAAATCTTGGTCTGCATGCGTGAAGCCTATCGCATGAGCGGATAGTTTGGTCGCATCCGCAAAGCCGTTGGTGCGGTTAAGTTGTTGCAGGTGCGGAAAGCTTGGGCAATGTTTAAATTCAAGGGTGTCCGAGAGTTTCTTTATTTTGGACATTTCAAGCTCGGGCTTAGGCAATATTTGAGAGGGGTTTGGAAGGGATTCTTGAGGTAAGTCACTTGTGGTTTAATTCATTCAATAATTATGTTTCCCTATTAATTGTTCCATCTAGATTGTGTGGTTTTGAGGTGTAATTTGGGAGTTTGAGGCTAGGAATTTAGAGAGTTTAATTTGGGGATTTGAGTGAAGATTTGGTGTTGGATATTGGTAAAATTTGTATGGTTGGACTCGTGGTTGAATCAGCTTTCGGATTTTATGAATTTTATCGAATTTTGAGACGTGGGCCCGGGGGCTGACTTTTGAGTTGACTTTTGACTTTTAATTAATAACTTAGTATTTTCTTGTGGAATTGATTCCTTTAGCTTGTGTTGATTGTATCAAACTATTTGTGGCTAGATTCGGGGCATTTGGAGGCCGATTCGCGAGGCAAAGGCATGTTGGAGTAGGGATTTACACGGATTGAGGTAAGTAACAGTTCTAAATTTGGTTCTAAGGGTATGAAAACCCGTATTATGTGTCATGTGATTCGTTTTGAGGTGACGCACATGCTAGGTGACGGGCGTGTGGGCATGCATCATAGGAATTGCGACTTGGTCAATTCCATGGAGCAGTATAGTTGAATAATCTGTTGTTATCTGTATATTTTCCATGTGTTATATAAATTGAACTGCAAATCATGTTAGAAATCATGTTTAGGCCATGTGTTGCCATTGTAGGCACCCGTAGAGTTCGTGTTACATGTTGAATTATCTGCTAAATTATTGTTTTGTACTTAGTCATAGTTTTACTGTATATTATATCTCAGTCTCTATTGTTTTGTATTGATACATTATATCATCGATGTTTGGGCTGATTATCATGATTATTGAGAGCCCGAGAGACTGGAGAGATTGATGATTAAGTGAGGCCGAGGGCCTGATTGTGAGGATATTTATGGGAGCGGGCTGCACACCGCAACATATTTTGTTGATTTATGCCACGATTGGCTTGGTATAGCGCTTGGGCCGAAGGAGCCACTCCGGAGTCTGCATACCCCCAGTGAGTGCAGGTACCTACTGAGTGCGAGTGCCGAACGGGAGTGCTAAGTGTCTGAGAGAAATGAGAGATTGTGAGGAACGAGTGGCTGTGAGGTTGGAGTGAATGGGAGAATTGAGTGACTGTCACTCTAAGAATATCCATTGATTTCATTATTGGTGTACTTCAGCTGGCATATATATCACTGCTATGAAATTTCTGAGAGATACTATATCCTGTTTCAATTAAACATGGCATGAATTATCTGTATAAGATCTATCTGTCGAATTTGAAAGCATGTTTATTTTTCGTACTGTATTTTCTGAAATTGAACTGTAACCATGAAGCTCGTCACTACTTTCGTTCCAATAGTTAGTCTTCTTACTTACTAAGTTGGTTGTACTCACGGTACACCTTGCACTTTGTGTGCAGATTCAGGTGTTACCAGACACGGTGGGTGTTAATCAACTGTGCAACTTGACCATTTCGGAGATTTCAAGGTAGCTGCCCGGCAATCGCAGACCTTGACTCTTCCCTCCTACCTTTCAGCTTTATGTATTTAGTTTCAATTTTCATACATAGTATTTTCAGACTTCCTATCTAGTTTATGTACTCAGTGATACCCTGGTTTTGGGAACTTCCATATTGAGTTTTGACTTCCTATCTAGTTTATTAGAACTTTAATTATTCAAACTTGTATTATTTCATTGTTTACTTCAAAGTGTTGGTAATATTTTGAGGTGTCGGCTTGCCTAGTACCATGTTAGGTGCCATCACGATAGGCTACGTTTTGGGTCGTGACAATAGGAAAGAAAAAAATCCTTTTCAATTTATGTTTAACTTGGAATGTGAGACACAAAATAAAAAAGTGTCTCACACAAGTATGACTTGGCATGTGAGACACAAAATAAAATTTCTCATCTCTCCTCATATTTCCACTGACATGAACAACATAAGTTTCCAAAAGTATCATTGTATTTGTGGAATAAACAATCTTCATCTTGTAGATTCGTCGTGGGTGTTTGGACATAAGAATTGTAAAATTCCAAAAATTGTGAAAAAGAAATTCAAGTGAAAATGGTATTTGAAAATTAAAGTTGTGTTTGGACATGAATATAATTTTTGGTTATTTTTAAATTTTTGTGAGTGATCTGAGTGACAATTTTGAAAAACAGCTTTTTGGAGTTTTTTAAATTTTCAAAAAATTCCTAAATTTATCTTCAAGTGAATATTGGAAATTTTATGGCCAAACACTGATTTCTGTAACGACCCAACCGATCGTTTTGAGAATTTGTGTCCTATTCGGTGGCTTGAGGTCTCGAGCAGCTCCGTATTATGTGTGATGACGTGCGTGCGCAGTCGAGTTCGGGTTTCGGATGATTCGGGATTGATTTGGAAGAAAGATTCATGTATTAGAAACTTAAGCGGTAAGAGTTGACCGGAATTTGACTTTTGTGTAGACGACTCCAAAATAGTGTTTCCATGATTACAATAGCTTCGTATGGTGATTTTGGACTTAGGCGTGCCTCCGTCTTTGGATTTGGAGGTCCGTAGAGTAATTTAAAGAATTTCGGCAAATATTTTGAAAGTTGGAGATTTTTTGAGAGGTTGAGAGGCTTGACCGAGAGTTGACTTTGGTGATATCGGGGTCGGAATGCGATTCTGAGAGTTGGATTAGCTCCATTATGCCATTTGAGACTTGCATGCAAAATCTAGAGTCATTCCGGGTTAATTTGATATGTTTCGGGGCGAGTTGTAGAAGTTGAAAGTTCATAAGTTCATTAGTGGGATTTGAGATGCGATTCATAGTTTTGATTTTGTTTGATGTGATTTGAGGCCTCGAGCAGGTCTATGTTATGTTTTGGGACTTATTGGTATGTTCGTATAGGGTCCCGAGGGGCTCGGTTGAGTTTCTGATAGATTTGGGTTGTGTTGCGCTTTGTTTTTATGTTTCGACGTCATTGTTTCAAGCATAAATGGTACCACATTAAGCAAATGACCTCAAATTGCTGTTTGGATTAAAGCATTAGATCTGTATCTTAATTATGGAGCCATAGTAAAAACGAGTCATCGATTTTGGACATCGTTTGAGGGAGTTATGCTCATTTTATTGTCGGAGAAGAGAGCCGGTGCTGGTGCTTCGCCGATGCGAAGTTAGGTCCGCATCGGCGACCTCGCGGGTGCAAAAAATGGTCCACAAATGTGGAAAATAGAGCTGGCAGACCGCAGGTGCGGAATTTTGGGCGCGGAAACGAAATTCCAAAGGTATTAAAAACATCAGACTACGTTTATTTATTATTTTGACCATATCATGAGTTCTAGAGCTCCGATTGAGGTGATATTTGCAGCGTTCTTCTCATCTTTTCACGGGGGTCAGTATCTAACTATAATTGTTGTATTTTAATATGATTACAGAAGTTCATTTTTGAATTAATCCATGTTTTGAATGGAGAATTTGTTTTTTAAGCAACTATACCACTCGTCAGCACTTGCCTAGTGGATAATATATAAATAACATCCCAAAATGGATCCAAAGCTTACAAGATGTCCAAACCAAAATAGAGGTTGCATGAAGCTACTAGCTATTAAAAAGATAGAAAAGCTAAAATCTAATGAACTGGCTATTACAACATAATAAGTTGAATGCTTCCTTCTCCTATCAGTATATGTGAATCCAATTGTCATTGGCAAATACCAAGCATCACCTATCACGCTCTCACCAGGCGCCAGGGTATACTGTCCATAGGCTAAAATAAATTCCAAACATCTCCACCACAGAGTTGAAGCCGGTATAGGCTTCCAAGTGTAGCTACTATATGATCTCCATATGTAGTGGACTGATTTTGTCCAAGTATTAATCATGTGCTCAATCATTAAAATTAATGTGTAGAAGAGGAGCCTGGCTTTAGGCAGGCTTTACAAGGCAAAAGCCAGGCTTGAGTTGGCTTTAGGCAGGCTTTGCAAGGCAAAAGCCAGGCTTGAGCTGACTTTAGGCAGGCTTTGCAGGGCAAAAGCCAGGCATGAGCTGGCTTTAGACAGGCTTTGCAAAGCAAAAGCTAGGCATGAGCTGGCTTTAGGCCGGTTTTCCAAGGCAAAAGCCAGGAATGAGCTGGCTTTAAGCAGGCTTTACAAGGCAAAGGCCAGGCTTTGAAACTGTGCCTTTTTGTAATCTTGTAAGCTCAGATCCTTCCCTACTAGAACCTTTAATGTAGACATCATTCTAAACATTGCTAACCCATCTTCAGATTGAGCATGAAAGCATGCTAATACCACTGAGAAATGATTCAACAATCTCCAGAAATACCATATGATGGGTTCAGCATTTTCCGTAGCATTTGGACATATCAGAAGTAGGATAAATTGTACCATCCCACACCTGCTTATTGCATTGTTTTTGTACACTATCAAAGCACTCCCAGAATGAGCATGGGACTATGTTAATACCATTGGAAAGTACCTTAATAGCATACTGAATGAGACAAAGAGACATGCAGGTTTGTGCAGAGTCCAATCCTGTGAAGCTATCAGTCTGGGGTTATTCTCTTTGCTATCCTAACCCTAAGGTTAGGTGATTGAGATTTGTCTAGATTGATCAACCTCCTCCCTGCACTAGGCAGTTCAGAGAATGGATGAAACTCAGATGTACCTGCAAAAGAAAACACAATGTTATCTATAAAATCCGCCACTGAGTTGCCTCCTCTGAACACATGTTTAAAGATCATATTGAAGTTGTCCTTTATCTCTATAATTGTCTTCACATCCTGTGCAATTACCCAAGGAGGATCCCATTCCTCTTCTATCACCTTCTTCATCACCAATGAATCAGTCTCCAATATGAGAGGGTGAAGATCATGCTCCACACAGTATTCCAACCCTTGAAGGATAGCCTTAGCTTCAGCTACCACATTAGTTGTCACTCCCAAGTCCACTGCCCTAGCATACACCACATCACCTTCATCATCCCTCACACAAAAGCCTAGGGAGCTAGGTCGAGGATTGCCTTTTGAGGCTCCATCAGTATTACATTTGTGCCAACCATGAACAGAAAGCTGCCATGTTACTTTTGTAGTGATCAATATAGGTATATATCCTTCAAAGTATTGAATATAGGTATATATCCTTCAAAGTATTGGAGAATTGAGAGGGGTTATCAAAAACTTTTCTAAAGGAAAAAATTGGGTTTTGAATATCGATTCGGAGTTGGAATTGGATAAAATTAGTATGGTTGAACTCGTAATTGAATGGGTGTTCGGAGTTTGTGAATTTTGTTGGGTTCCGAGTTGCGGGCCCGGGATTGACTTTTGGGTTGACTTTTTAGTTTTTGTTAAAGATTGAAACTTTATTATCCGGAATCATTTTCTTTGTGTTTTATTTATGATTTGAAGTTATTTTGGCTAGATTTGAGTCGTCCAGAGGTTGTTTCACTCGAGAAGGTCATTTTAGAGTAACAATCTAGATTCTTTGAGGTAAGTATCTTGCCTTACTATATGGGGGAACTACCCCTTAGGATTTGAGTATTTGGTTCTAATTGTGTTATGTAAAGCCCGTGTACACGAGGTGACGAGTACATGCTCGGGCTTATTTGTGGAAATTTAACCGTTTAGATATGAAATTGTTTTGTTATGTTAAATCCCCCATTTACTAAATTCACCCTTACCTGCCTTAATTGGAATTAATTGCTCCATATTTTACCCTTATTTCTGATTAAATTCTTATGTGCTTAACTGAAATTGTTGCTTTTTTTATTGCTATGCTATCCTTTACGTAATTGCTTATCCTTGATTGAAGTTATTATTATATTTTCCATAATCTGCTTATCCTTAATTGAGTTTGTTGAATCTTTCCGTAATTGCTCAACCCTAATTGAAGTTTTGTTATCCCTTATCATTGTTGACTTACCCTTAATTGGAGTCATTGATTCACGTTATCCCTCTTATCGTTGAATTGTACTTATGTGGAATCATTGCTACACGGTATCTCTTCCTTATTGAGTTATTGCTATGTTGTACCATGTTTTCCTGTTGTGTCTTTCCTTGTTAGCATGTTCTTCCGTCTCTTTGTGTTCTGGAGTTCCTGAGTTGATTTACTTGTCATATTCTTGTGTTATTGTCGTTGTTGCTGTTCTATTTAGTGTTGTATTTGCATGAGGTTTCTTCCTTGCGATTGTTATTGTGGCACGAGGTTTCTACCGTGCGGTTGTTATTATTTCATGAGGTTTCTACTGTGCGGTTGTTATTGTTACACAAGGTTTCTACCATGTTGTTATTATTGTTGCACGAGGTTTCTGTCGTGCGGTTGTTATTGTTGCACGAGGTGTTTGCCATGCGGTTGTTATTATGGCACGAGGTTTCTGCCGTGTGATTGTTATTGTGGCACGAGGTTTCTGTTGTGCAATCATTAATGTTGCACGAGGTTTCTGCCGTGCGATTGTTATTGTTTGCACGAGGTTTCTGCTGTGCCGTTGTGATTATTGATACACATGGGTGATATAAGAAAAGTTGTGATTCATTTTACGATTTGAGACTACGAGGCGGTACCTCGGGAGTTCTCTTGTTGTCATTTCCCCTTTTCTGTGCACCTGTATTTGATTGTTATTTTCCTTAGCATACTATTAATTGTTCTCCTCCGTGTTACATTATTTGCTCAGTTCTATGTAGCTAATCTTATTGTGTTGGTCGCTGCTTCAAACTTCATTGTTGTCTTGTTTGCATTGTATATTTCGTGCTGAATGTTTCTTTGCTCTTATTTGTTGACTTGGATCGTGGTAGAATACTTGCACAAGCATACACTTAGATTAAACACCCATATCAGTTTGAGAAGATGAATCATGACGTTATTGATCATTACTTATATTCTTGTCTACTTGCCTTCTGAGTGAGAGTTGTTCACTCGGCACATGAGTCGTCTGTACAGTTATGAATGGAAATGTGGGCACAAGATGCCAAGTGATTAGGGTTCATGAATGTAACGACTCGTCGGTCATTTTGAGAATATTATCCCCTGAACCCCTAATTATTTCTCCCTCTATTTCATTTGGTGGTTACGTAACTTGCCGGGAGAATTTGTTTTTGGGTTTCAGAGTGAAATGGGACACGTAGTCCCTAAAATGGAAGTCGAAGTCGTAGGAATTGACCGCAGTTTAATTTGGGAGAAGATTACTCCGGAATGGAGTTTTGATGGTTCCAATAGCTCCGTAGGGTAATTTTGGTCTTAGGAGCGTGTTCGTATATTTAATTGGAGGTCTGTAGGTTGTTCTGGCATCAAATGACGAAAGTTGGAAAGTTGGATGATTTTCGGAAAGTTTGACTAGGAGTGAACTTTTTGATATCGGGGTCGGATTCCAATTTCGGAAGTTGGAGTAGGTCCGTAATGTCATTTATGACTTTTGTACAAACTATTAGGTCAATCGAACTTGATTTGATAGGTTTTGGCGTCGGATGTAGAAGTTTGAGGTTTTAAAGTTCATTAGGCATGAATCGATGCATGATTCGTATTTTTAATGTTGTTTGATGTGATTTAAAGGCTCGACTAAGTCAGTATGATGTTTTAGGACTTGTTGGTATATTTGGTTGAGTTCTCTGGGGCCTCGGGTGGATTTCGGATGGTTAACGGATTAAATTTGGATTTTGTGAGAATGGCTGAAGTGCACAAGTTCTGGTGCAATCGCACTTGCGCAAGATTGATCGCTGATGCGAGCTCGTAGAAGCGAGCATTTAGGCGCAGATGCGGGGCTGGAGGAAATGGCCTGTGGTCGCATGTGCAGCGTGAAGGCCGCAGAAGCGGAATTGGGCAGGGGGCTGGGTTCCGCAGAAGCAGCTTGGAGGCTCACAAAAGCGAGTACGCAGGGGCGGATAAAGGGACCGCAGGAGCGAGGGAGGGCGCAAAAGCAGGTATGTTGTCACTTCTATGACACTGAAGATGCGGCTAAGTTTCTGCAGAAGCGGAAGTGCTGGACAGAACACTTAAATACAAGGGTTCGCGTGTTTGCTTCATTTTAAACATTTTGAGCTCGGGCTTTGGCAATTCTTGAGAGGATGTTCGAGGGGTTTCTTGAGGTAAGTCTCTTATGCTCATTTTTATCAATAATCGTGTTTCCCCATTGATTTTCCCACCTAGTTTGTGTGTATTTAAGGTGGAATTTGGGACTTTGAGGCTAGGAATGTGGAGAGTTTAAATTGGGAATTTGAGTGGCGACTTGGTGTAGGATTTTGGTAAAATTGGTATGATTGGACTCATGGCCTAATGGATGTTCGTAATTTGTGACTTTTACCCGATTCCGAGACGTGGACCCGGGTCGACTTTTTGGGCCGAATTTTTAATTGTTTGCTAAAGTCGTAGTTTCATTATTTAAATTAGTTCCTTATAGTTGTATTTATAGTATGTAATTGCTTTTGGCCAGATATGGGCCATTCAGAGTCAGCAAAATCGAGGGAAAGGTATTCTTATTGACTGATTGAGCTTGGTTTGAGGTAAGTGACTTGTCTAACCATATGTGGGGGAAATCCCCTTAGGATTTGGTACTGTTGTAACAATTTGTGATATGTGAGTTCCGTGTANCCACGTTGCATATTTACGTTTGGGACTACAAAGCGGTACCTCGGGAGATCCCATGTTGTGTATTTATATTTGGGACTACGAGGTGGTACCTCGGGAGTGCCCTTATTGTTTATCTCTATTTGATGTGTTGTTACCTTTCTATAATTCCTCATTGCTAAATTCTCAGTCGTTTCATTATATTATTATATCTTCTGCCTTATTTCCTTTTTATTCCAGTAGGGCCCGACCCGACCTCTTCACTACTATACCGAGGTTAGGCTTGGCATTTACTGGGTACCGTTGTGGTGTACTCATGCTACCCTTCTGCACATCTTTTTGTGCAGATCCAGGTTGTTCCTGCCAGGCCATCTACCTGTGAGATAACATGTACGTGGAGACTTCAAGGTACATCTGCCAGTGTCCACAGACCTCGGAGTCCCCCTATATCCTTATTATATTATTTTTCCTTATTCTCTTTAGACTCTGACGTATAGATACACTTAGTATTTTCTCTTAGAAGCTTGTGACTTATTCCTACCGAGTTTTGGGAGTTGTAATTATTTGAATCGCAGTTTCTATTCATATTTCAAGTGTTGAGGTTTGAGTTCAATTTATATTCTGTTGTTCTGCACAATTGTTAGGCTTACCTAGTCTTAGAGACTAGGTGCCGTCACGACATCCTACGGAGGAAAATTTGGGTCGTGACAATGAATTGGGACCCGTGAGCTGTGATTATGAGGTTTGGTACCTCGTGTAAATGCTTGAACAGATCTGGTGTGAAAGCGGTTGTTCTTATGGAGTTGTTGTTGGTTTTCCCTTTATTTGATTTCCTCGAACTTAGACTGTGTTCAGCTTACTCTACATCATTATCACCTGACTGCTTCCTGTTAAATATTTTTGTTATTAGTGTATCATTGCAAGTATTAATATGTGTTCCTTATCCTCCTTAGCTTTATATTAATATTGTTTCCTCCGTTAGTTCGCCTTCACGATTGTTCAGGTTGTTTAGTCCGTTAGTTGTCTTGACTGTCCCTCGTCACTACTTCACCGAGGTTAGTCTTGATACTTAATGGGTACTGTTGTGATGTACTCATACTACGCTTCTGCACATTTTTGTGCAGATCCACGGTTGTCGTTCGTTATTAGCTGGATTGTCAAGCTGTGGAGACTCAAGTTAAACCTGTCGTTGCGTTCGTAAGCCTCAGAATCACCTTCTGATTTCGTTTTTGTACTGTTTGATTTCCATTCCGAACAGTTGTACTTAAGGATTCTCTTAGCGAACTCAGTAGAGCTTATAACTTGTACTACCGATTTTGGGAATTATAATTTCTATAAGATTGTTTTATCTAGTATTTTTCATTTGATGGTCAAATTCTTTTGTTTATTTAGTTAGTTTTAGGCTTACCTAGTCTTAGAGACTAGGTACCATCACGACATCCTAAGGAGGCAAATTGGGGTCGTGACAAGTTGGTATCAGAGCCCCAGGTTCATAGGTGCTACGACTCATAAGAGAGTTTAATAGAGTCTTGCGGATCGGTAAGGAGACATTTGTGCTTATCTTCGAGAGGCTACAGAACTAATAGGACAGTTTCACTTTCCTTCAATCCTATCGTGCGAGTTTATGGATCTCGAAGTTTGAACCTTCGTCATTCTATTCTCTCACAAATGGTGAGGACACGAGATAGAGTTATCGACAACGCTGCCCCAGAGCCGGTGTTTCTAGGGGCCGAGATAGAGGCAATGGTAGAGGCCTAGTAGGAGCACGTGCTACAACTAGATCACTTGTCAGAGCAGCATTTGAGGAGCCGCCAATAGCTCCAGTTGGGGGATAGGTACCGGAGGTGCCTATTGTTACCCCAGGACTTTAGGAGACTTTAGCACAATTCCTGAGCATGTTCGGAACATTGGCTCAGGAGGGGTTGGTCCCGGTTGCATCAGCTACTTCACAGATCGGGAGAGGAGCTCAGACTCCCGCTGCCTGTACTCCATAGCAACGAGTCCATGTTGGTCAGGTTCCAGGTGTCATGCCGACACAACCTGTTATCCCAGTTAGCATGTGGTTAGGGAAGTGGCATATGAGGAAGAACGGCTTAGACTTGCGAGGTTCAAGAGGTATTGCCCTCCTACTTTCAGTGGTGTCAAGTGTATGAGTTGGGTAGTCCGGCCGATGCAACTTCACTTTCATGGGTTCAGGTTTCAGAGGTGTTTTTGAGAGAGTTTGTTCCCTAGACCTTTCGGGATGCATGGCGCGCGGAGTTTGAGCAGCTACGCCAGGGCACTATGTTAGTGTCAGAGTAAGACATTATATTCAATGAAATGTCTAGACATGCACCTACTTTGGTTTCTACAGTAAGATAGTGAGGCCACATGTTCATTGGGGGATTTAGTCATGATATTCGGTTCAGCATGTCTCGATAGTTGGAGTCAGATGTTCCATTTCAGCAGGTGGTAGAGATCGCTCGCCGACTAGAGGTCATGCGGGGTCAAGAGAGAGAGGGTCGGGAGGATAAGAGGCCTCGTAGACCAGAGAGACCTATTAGTTCCAATTTTGGAGGTAGGGTACGGCATGGTAGCGGTTTTTGTTGGTCGGCCAGTTCAGTTTGCACTTCAGGTTTCGCACGGTGTTTCAGGTTTCAGAGTACCCGTACCGAATAACTTCCACAACCACGTCAGTGGAGAGGTTGCTTTGAGTGTGGAAATACCAGCCACATGGTGAGAGATTGTCTCAGACTCCGAGCAGATGTGTCGCAATGAGGTATTCATGCTATAAGTTCTGCTTCAGTTCCTAATATCCCTACACCGCAAGCTTGGGGTATAGGTCAGGCGAGTAGAGGGCGCCTAAGAGGGGGAGGCCTGGCCTGTTGATGTGTTCTCAACAGTAGGGCTGAGGTTGCTGCACTAGATGATGTCGTACAGTTATTGTTTCGAATTTTGATAGAGGAGCACCATTCGTATCTTGTTTCTGTTCTATTTATCAGGGTGCGTTTCGTGATCTTGTACTCTGCTTATGTGTTTACCTCTATCGGGAGATTCTATAGTGGTAGCCCATGTCTATCATTTTGTTTTATTTATTATTGAGAGTTATGATACTAGAAGTGACAATATGTTACTCATTTCGGTAGTTCTGATGTGATTTCTGGTGATAGGTTATGATTTGTGATTTAGATGCTCTACCGGTGTGGGAATTTAGTATGTGTTATGATTTTGTTGCCAAAATTGAATTAGTGGAAGGTTTTGGTTGGTATGATGTGTATTCTACTTGCGATTCAGAGTTAGGGGTGAGCCCCTCGCGGTGTCATGTGTTTGGATGTGTTTGAATCTGGCTACGTGCTGCAGTGGAGTTATATCAGGATGTGATCCTTGCGATATGTTCATATGTTTTGATTCTACCTTGTGTAATTGGTTCGTATTATGGTGCTGATTTGGAGTGATGCATGTCGGGCTTATTTGATAGTTCCTTCATGTCTTTCCTTGTATATTCAGTCATATTCGTGTTGTGCTTATTAAGTTCTAGCTTGCGAGGTGTGTGCCCCGGTGGCGTTACATGTTACTTGTTGATTCGGTGAATAGTTATGAGGTCTACATGTTTCTTGCATCGTTGTCAGTGATGTAAAGATTTAAAATAGGGTTCTAATAGATATGAGGCTAATTGTCGGTACTGGGTTTAATTATGGCAGCTACTATGGCTATAGTTGTTGATAGAGGCATATGTGTGATGTGTTACGTCGCGTGGTTGTACCTTGTGGGGTTAGGCATAAGTGGTTGCAACTGATTGAGGTTTATACCATGTGTTGATGTGGGAATCAGGGCTTTTGGGAATGATTGGGTGGTGAGAAATTTAGTTATAAGGTTTTTAGTGTGGGTGAAAGGAATAATATTTAGTTCGGATGGTTTCGTCGGGCCTATGTGGATTGGGGTGATGTGGGATCATCCACGGGTGTATGTATGGTAAGTTCACTCAGTGATTGATGACTTCGGAATGATTCTTGGCACGTTCGAGGACGAACGTTTATTTAAGAGGGGGAGAATGTAACGACCCGACCGGTCGTTTTGAGAATTTGTGTCTTGTTCGGTGGCTTGAGGTCTCAATCAGCTCCGTATTATGTGTTATGATGTGCGTGGGCAGTCGGGTTTGGATTTCAGATGATTCAGGATTGATTTGGAAGAAGGATTCGTATTTTATAAGCTTAAGCGGTAAGAGTTGACCGGAATTTGACTTTTGTGTAGACGACTCCAGAATAGTTTTTTCATGATTCTAATAGCTTCGTATGGTGATTTTGGACTTAGGCGTGCGTTCAGATTTGGATTTGGAAGTCCATAGAGTAATTTGAAGTATTTCGGAAACAATTTGAAAGTTAAAGTTTTTTGGAAGGTTGAGAGGTTTGACCGAGAGTTGACTTTAGTGATATCGGGGTCGGAATGCGATTTCGAGAGTTGGATTAGCTTCGTTATTTCATTTGGGACTTGCATGCAAAATGTGGAGTCATTCCGGGGTTGATTTGATATGTTTCGGCGCGAGTTATAGAAGTTGAAAGTTCATAAGTTCATTAGTTCAATTTGAGGTGTGATTCATAGTTTTGATGTTGTTTGATGTGATTTGAGGCCTCTAGCAGGTCTACGTTATGTTTTGGGACTTATTGGTATGTTCGGACGGGGTCCCGAGGGGCTCAGGTGAGTTTAGGATAGATTTGGGTTGTGTTGCGCTTGTTTTTTATGTTTCGACGTCGTTTATTCAAGCATAAATGGTACCACATTAATAAAATGACCTCAAATTTCTGTTTTGATTGAAGCATTACACCTGTATCGTAATTACGAAACCATAGCAAAAACAATCGTTTCGGACATCGTATGAGGGAGTTATGCTTATTTTAGCGTCAGAGAAGAGAGCTAATGATGGTGCTTTGCAGATGCGAAGTTGGGCAAAATATGGTCCGCAAATTCGGGAAATAGAGCTGGAAGACCGCATGTAAGGAGTTCTGGGCGCCGAAGCGAAATTTCCTATGTATTAAAAAAAATCAGACTGCATTTATTTAGTATTTTGAGCATATCTTGAATTCTAGATCTCCGATTGAGGTGATTTTCACGGCGTTCTTCTCGTATTTTCATGGGGTTCAGTATATAACTATAATATTTGTATTTTAATATGATTACAGAAGTTAAGTTTTGAATTAATATGCTTTGATTGGAGAATTGGGTGGATTTTACCAAAAACCTTATCTAAAGAGAATAATTGGGTTTTGAACATTGATTCAGAGTCGGAATTAGATAAAATTAGTATGGTTGGACTCGTAATTGAATGAGTGTTCAGATTTTATGAATTTTGTCCGGTTCCGAGGTACGGGCCAGGGATTGACTTTTGGGTTGACTATTTAGTTGTTGTTAAAGATTGAAGCTTTATTATCCGGAATCGTTTCCTATGAGTTTTATTTATGATTTGAAGTTATTTTTGCTAGATTTGAGCCATCCGTAGGTTGTTTTGTTATGTTAAATCCCCCATTTACTAAATTCACCCTTACGTGTTTTAATTTGAATTAATTGCTCCATGTTTTTCCCTTATTGTCGATTAAACTCTTATGTGCCTTAACTGAAGTTGTTACTTCTTTTATTGCTATGCTATCATTTCCGTAATTGCTTATCCTTGATTGAAGTTATTATTATCTTTCCCATAATTTGCTTATCCTTAATTGAGTTTGTTGAATCTCTTCCGTAATTGCTCAACCCTAATTGAAGTTTTGTTATCCCTTATCATTGTTGACTTACCCTTAATTGGAGTCATTGATTCATGTTATCCCTCTTATCGTTGAATTGTACTTATATGGAATCATTGCTACACATTATCTCTTCCTTGTTGATTTATTGTTATGTTTTACCATTATTTCATGTTGTGTCTTTCCTTGTGAGCTCGTTATTCCGTCTCTTTGTGTTCTGGAGTTCCTGAGTTTATTTAATTGCCGTATTCTTGTGTTATTGTCATTGTTGTTGTTGTTGTTGTATTCAGTGTTGTGTTTGCACGAGGTTTCTGTCATGCGGTTGTTATTGTGGCACTAGGTTTCTACCATGCGGTAGTAATAGTTGCACGAGGTTTCTATTATGCGGTTGTTATTATTGCATGAGGTTTCTGCCGTGCGGTTGTTATTGTTGCATGAGGTTTTCTGTCATGCGGTTGTTATTGTGGCACTAAGTTTCTATTATGCGGTTGTTATTGTTGCATGAGGTTTTCTGTCATGCGGTTGTTATTGTGGCAAGAGGTTTCTGTCGTGTGGTTGTTATTGTGGCACTAAGTTTCTATTGTGCGGTCGTTATTGTTGCACGAGGTTTCTGCCGTGCGGTTCTTATTGTTTGCACGGGGTTTCTACTATGCCGTTGTGATTATTGATACACATGGGTGATATAACGAAAGTTGTGATTCAGTTTACGAATTGAGACTACGAGGCAGTACCTAGGGAGAGCTCTTGTTGTCATTTCCCCTTTTTTGTGCACTTGTCTTTGATTGTTGTTTTCCTTAGCATACTATTAATATTTCTCCTTCATGTTGCATTATTTGCTCTGTTCTATGTAGCTAATCTTGTTGTGATGGTCGTTGCTTCAAACTTCATAGCTTTCTTATTTACACTATATATTTCTTGGTGACCGTTTCTTATGTGCCATTCATTATCTTTGCTCCTTTTTGTTGACTTGGATTGTTGTAGAACACTTGCGCAAGCATACAAGTAGATTAATCACCCATATCAGTTTGAGAAGATGAATCCTGACGTTATTAACCATTACGTGTATTCTTGTCTACTTGCCTTCTGAGTGAGAGTTGTTCACTTGGCATGTGAATTGTCCGTGCGGTTATGAATAGAAATATGGGCACAAGATGCCAAGTGATTAGGTTTCATGAATTGGGACCTGTGAGTTGTGATTATGTGGTTCTGTACCTCGTGGAAATGCTTGAACAGATCTGGTGTGAAAGCGGTTGTTCTTATGGAGTTGTTGTTGATTTTCCCTTTATTTGATTTCCCCGTACTTAGACTGTGTTCAGCTTACTCTACAACATTATCACCTGACTACTTTTAGTTAAATATTGTTGTTATTAGTGTATCATTGCAAGTATTAATGTGTTATTAGCATACACGTAGATTAATCACCCATATCACCTGAAAAGTTTAATAAAGTAAGCGCAAGCTCATAAAGGAGCAAGTACACTGTTATAAATACCCAAAAACTATCAAATGTCAACTAGCATATTTTCAAGACTCAGTGTCACAAGTAAATGAGCAACTAGTAGAATATACAAAAAACTAAACTACTGTCTGAAATAGAATAGACATAAAGTAAATACAAAAGAGAGACTCCGGGTGTTGCAGAACAGACTCAGAAAGTAGCTCACCGTTAAGCCTCGGGGTAACGGGGGTGCGCGCCTGACTGACTGCGAGATGCACATATCTCAGATCTTGCACGAACAGTCCAGAAGTATAGCGTGAGTACATAAAGATGTACCCAGTAAGTATCCAGTCTAACCTCGAAGAAGTAGTGACGAGGGGTCAACATCGACACTTACTATGGGCTAACAATAAATACAGGAATTCTAAATTGGCATTAGATATGCGAATAATAATAATAACACGATAGCAATTAGTGAATAAATGATTCTTTAACTTACAGTAAATTCCAAAAATCTTCAACTAACACATACTAACTCCAGATAACATTCGGGCCAATAAATGAATTATAACCCCTCATTTCATAAAAATAATAATATCAAGTGTATTCGGGCCCCAAGCAATAACGCACACGATTCATGATGAGGTCGTACGATCCGATCCAGAATAATTTGTACACTGCCGAGGGTCGAGCGGCACGAACTATAAATGCATCTATTATACTACTGAGGCGTTCGGCCCGTACCACAAGAAGAGAGAATACTCTATGAACATCCGATTAAAAAGCTATTACAAGACTAATACACAAGGAAGCACAATTTCCATTAACGGCCAAGTAACCCGCCAAAACTCAAAGTAAGTGAAATTCGGTCTTTACGAATCCTTTATCAAGTTTCAATATAATTTAGGCACTTAAATTAACAAGTAGAGTGCAAAAAATACAAGTACTTCATGATTTGGATCCTAAAACTATCGAACTTAAGCATAATTAGTAGCTACGCACGGACTCTCGTCACCTCGTGCGTGCGTAACCCCCACAATTAGAAGCAATTAGAAATTTAAAACACATATGGTGTAAATTCCCTCTTACAAGGTTAGGCAAGAGACTTACCTCGTCTCAAAGTCACTTTCCGGCCCACGAACTCACTCTAAAGTCTCAACTTGGTGTCGAACAATCCAAAATTAGTCAAATATTATATAAATTAATTAGTATACACTCACAAGTTTGTAATTTAGCTATTAGAGTAACTACCCAACCCAAATTGGAAGGTTCTTAAAATTCACCCCCGGGCCCACGTGCCCGGATTTCAAAAACTTTTGAAGATAAATATTACTCATAACCTTATGAACTCAAATATATAATTTTCACCCAATTCCATAATCATTTTCGTGGCTAAATCCAATTTTTATCAAAACCTAGGCTATTCAACTAAACCCACAATTTCTACAATTTATGTGTTAAGAATCTACCCAAAAATGTATGTATTAAACTCATATTATATAGAAATTACTTACCTCAAAGTACAGGTGAAAACCTCTCTTCAATAGCTCCAAAATCGTCTAAGAAGTAAAAGAAATGAACCAAAATAGCCTATGTCCCAACATTAAATGCACCTCACTGCCCTAGCAATTTTTGCTTCTGCGGGTCCTGGGGCGTACCTGCATCACCGAACCTACAAAAAATCCACGCAAGTGCGGTCCTAGCCCAGGCTGCCTCCCTTCGCTTCTGCGGACGGGCTCCCACTTCTGCGGAAAACTTGTCACACCTGCAACCTAGGCTTGGCCGGCCTCCATTTCGCATCTGCGGCCCTATCATCGCAGAAGCGGCCTCAATTTTGCGAAACTCTCTTCGCTTCTGTGGGCCACTGACCACCAATCCAAGGCCTCTTCTGCGATCAAAATCTTGCACCTGCGGCCAAAATCTCGCAGATGCGGATGCACCAGAACTGGTGCACCAGCAATCCTTCAAGCAAATTCCTAGTCCGATTCCAATCCGTTTCGTATCCGGGTCCCCCAGGACCCCATCCAATAACAGTCACACAGCCAACAACATAATACGGACCCACTCGCACAATCGAAACACCAAAATAACATCTAGAAATAGAATCGGACGCCAAAACACATGCATCGAATTATGAAAGTCAAAAACTTCTATAAACACTTTCGTGCGTCCGATTCCTATCATATCAACTCGGAATGATGCTAATTTTTGCGTGCAAGTCAACAATCACCATACGGAGCTATTCCAAGGCTCGTAATCCCAAACAGACCTCGATAACACCAAATCTACTTCAAACCAAATTTAAAGAACTTGAAAACCTTCAATGCGCCAACTCTCAATATTAAGTGCTGAGACGCTCACGGGTCATCCGAAACCCGATACGAACATATGCCCAAGTCCAAAATCATCTTACAAACCTATTGAGACCGTCAAATCCCGGTTCCGAGGTCGCTTTCTAAAAATATTGACCCAAGTGAACTTAACCTTTTTAAGCCAATATTAAGGAACTAAGTGTTCCGATTTCAACCCGAACCCTTCCAAACCCG